>MJUT01043950.1:151455-184715 GCA_002080005.1 Gigantidas platifrons | reverse complement strand
AATATATAACTGGGGTGGAAATTTTGCATTAGGATATGTCAATTGGTAAGCAAATAATATATGAATGGGTCTTATCTTTAATACATTGTCATTAATACACAGATAAATTCCTATGTCTGATCACTACGATAGGATGTCTCTTATCTGGACCATGTCTGTACAAACAATTAATAATTAGCAATCTCGGTTTCAGGTAAATAAAATATATGAATGGGTCGACATTTTAGGTAAGGAATATATGAATGGGTAGGATTTTTTTAATGTGTCAATATATGACCGGGGGGTGTTTTCCAATTCCCAGCTACACCCCTGTACCTCAAATTACCAGAAGCGACCCCCCCCCCCCCCCCCNTTTAAACCAACTCATCCTTCGGATTCGTTGGTTTAAATAAGTTAATTCGTAAGATCCATGGTATATATAATACTTGTAACAGAAATTACATGGTTGACAAAAGGGTGTTCTCTCCGACGTCCGCGTTAACCATGGAATAACATGTAGATCTTTATATCAAACCATGGCTTAAGCTCCTCCCACTCCCATATAGAAACTTAATTATAATTCTCATGTGATGTCAAAATCATGGAATAACATCAAGATCTTCATGTTAGACCATGGTTTGTAAAAAGTTGATTACGGCATAAAAACATCAAAGGAAAAATGCGTATTCATGTAAATTATTTACTTGCACGGGTACTGTGAAATGGTGAAAAATTAAAGATACAGCTGCCCTGACATATAAACAATTAACTTTGCCGTTTTGCAAGTATTTAGTGCAGGAGTTGTATCACATAAACCGGGATTTGACGGTCGAAAATATAGTATAACTTTGCCGGACGCTTATAGCGGATACAGCAAAACGGATATTTGAGACCGTCCCTGAAATCTCCAATTGACGCCGACAACTCTTCAAATAAAATACTGTTATTTCTATTCTAATGCAAAACAAATATATTCCTATTATGGCTTGTAACATAAATACGCATTTTTCCTGTGATGTTTTTATGCAATAATCAACTTTAAAATAGTGAACTTTTACAAACCATGGTCTAACATGAAGATCTTGATATTATTCCATGATTCTGACGTCATAGATCTGTTATTCCATGATTTTGACGTCAGATCTTGATGTTATTCCATGATTTTGACGTCATCATGTAATTTCTGTTACAAAACATATATACCATGGATCTTACTCATGAACTTAGTAAACCAACTCATCCTTCGGATTCGTTGGTTTAAATAAGTTAATTCGTAAGATCCATGGTATATATAATACTTAATAAATGGTCTAAAAATTGCAAAAATTAAACTGCTATGAAATAGTGTCGATGATTTCAGCACATAATCATCATAAAAACTCACCGTACTACGTAAACACCATGTACCATCAATTTCTGGATATGCCGTGTCCCAACCTAATCTTGCTGTTCCTCGTTTCCCGCCTTGTTGTTGTGCATCTGGAGGGCTTTATTACTCCTAGTCTGCATCCACCGTACCCAGTGCCGGATTTACCATTGTGCTTAGGTGTGCACAGGGCCACGTTGGCCAGGGGGGGCATCTTCCTGCCAAACAAATTAGTTTAATACAATGGATTTTTGCTTATATGTGGTGCAATTTTAAATTTGAATGCGTTCTGTTTCGGAGCGATTCTAGACATAACGATAGAGTTGACTGCCTGTGTAGATCTATCGGGTCTATCTCCTTCAGGGCCCAAGTAAGAGGCCTCATAACTTTACTATCACAGGGTCTCATTTGTCCTAAATCCGGCACTCACCGTACCAGTGTTCAAGAATTTCCACACTCTTAAATAGTTTAGATTTAGATTTAAAGTGTAAATGAATATGTATACGTGCACGTCTGTCTTTGTGTCTCATCAATTATTCCTCAATCACAACGTTTTCTGAATTTACAACGTTTTTTAAAGTGAGACTTTATTTTGCTGGACCACATTACCCTACTCAATATTAATACAAGACGCCCAGCATTTATGAGTACGTAATCCTGAGTGAGCCGGACGGGCGAGGGGGTCTCAAGTCTTAAGAATTGACCGGAAAGGGACTTTTGATTCAGAGCATACAATTATACCCCAACAACAACAAAAATACATTGTATTTATATATTTCAATTTTATTAATTCATGTTTGTCTTAGATTTTTGCCCAACTATAGTGGGGAGGGCTGAGGGGAAAAACTTACCACTGGCACTGTATATGCACTCCCCCTCTTTGAAAGTGGGCACCCCTTCCCTACTAGCCTTGACAAGGTAACTTTTTTGTTCGAATATGTAAGAAATAATTCATGGAAGTCATGGGCATAATTTGTATCCAGTTTTATCACCCACGGTAACATTATTTTATTAAATATTTCATCCCGAGCGATAACTAGGGATAAAATGCAACGAAAATAATGTTACCCATGTTAAAACTGGATACAAGCTATGGCTTCCATTAATTATTTCGATTCTAGTAACTAACCTAACAACCAAATTCTCTAACCTTCAGTTCATGCTTAGTAGTTTACAGTTGTTTTTCCTACACGGATAACTAGGTGGTGATGCAATAAAATTATTGATATTTTCCAATTTGATGGCATTTTGAATTTAGCTACTTAAACAAACACAAAAGCACATGTATACAATCGTAATATAAATCAGTAACCAACTTAGAAGTGTCAACGTCACCAGCGTTCCTTGTAAACTACGTCACCGGAAAAATTATATGTAAAGAAATAATTCGAGAATTTTTATGTTTTTACGCACCACGGTCTTGTATGTATGAATACATGAATTTACTTAGGAATATGATGTTTATAATTTGCTCGTAAATACCCATGTGCGAATTAAACTATATCAGAGGTTTTATTACAATATTATTTAGATAACCAATGAAGGACATCATGTTAGAATATTTGTTAAAAAAAAAGTATATATTACATCAGGGCTAACAATATTACAATCTTTTGGTGGCAGGAAAATGTTGGATAAACGTATATACATGTACATAAATACGTTGGTATAATTGTGTATATCATATCTAGTCAGTTGTGTAAGCCACATCATTACTCGACGCTGTGAGTCTTGTAGTGAATTAACCCTTTACGTAGAGAAGCTTTTGAGTTGACTAAACTTCTTGATCAGAAGGGAGTATACTCATGGTCAACTTACATTAAGGATATTTTAAGAAACCTCAATTTAGAGTCAGAACTTTTTAGTAGCCATACGGGTAAAGAATTTAAAAGTTTAAAACTTAAAAATAAAAAATGAAGTAATTGACAAATATAAATCCATGTATAGAAACAAATTAAATAGCTTTGATGAAACTAGTAAGCTCTGTCTATACAAAAATATAAAAGAATCAACAGAACCTGAATTTTACTTGAATTATGATAACTTTACGATCAGAAGATTATTTGCCAAAATGCGCATCAGTGACCACAATTTAGAAATAGAAAAGGGTCGATATTTTAAAATTCCGAGAGAGGAAAGGTTATGTAAAATTTGCAAAGAGGTAGACGAAACCCATTTTCTTATATATTGTAAATTAAACCAACAACTTAGAAAAAAATTTGTTTTCGAAAATAAAGGATCTTTCATTGTTACCAGAAAACAATAAAGTTTCTTATTTACTCAATCCTAAAATAATAGAGCATGTTAGCATTATTGGCTTTTTTTTATAAAACGGTCATTAGAACTGAGGGCAGAAGTCTCCTAATACGACATGTTACTTTTAATTCAGATATTGTCATTGTAATGTATCACGTTTATTTGTTATTTGTTTTGTTTTTAATATGTCACAAACATGTCTCATGTTTAAAGGCAATAAAGGATTTGATATACACGTAATTAACACAACGGACTCGACTAGATACAAATAGTTGTACCAACACAATTAATGCATATAATGTATATGTATCACCTGATTCACATAAACTATTCTTTTGAATTATGTCAAATGAAAATATCAAATAGCAAAGTTAACAATAATAGTGCTGATTTTAAGTATGTAACACATCAAATATAAGATTTTTTAAATCATCCTAGGCTGTGTACATAGGCAAACCTTTTGTCATCATATCATAATTGAGTTATCTCTCTTTGCTCTGTACAAGATTCTCTCTTCAACAATATACTTCATTACACATACAAATGTAACATGTGAAACTATGACTTGCTGTTGTGACCATCAATAATATGTTGTCAACATACATTTTGTAGAGGTGTGGAACCACAAAGTAATATTTAGTCTAAAGCTTAACCTTTCCAACACCATATATTTTCTGAAACATATAACATTCTGTCAAAATGTTTAAAATCTTGCAGTGAAATGCCATGTGCTGTGACATCCTCTACTCTGTAAATAGCAACAACATTCCTGGAATTTCAATATGTATAGGTCATGCATCAAGACCTCCATAAAGGATTAAAATACAACTAAATGCAACCAAATTTGGGCTCAAAATAATCCTTATATATATAATTGACCTTAAATTGAAAGGAACATTTTTCTTAAAAAGGACTACTTTTGTTCTATGCTTTGATTGGTGAATCAAACTAGAGGCTCAGTGGGCTGAGCCTGTGTCGCTCACCTTTCATTCTGCTTTGAGGAAACTTCATACAGAACCTTCCATAGGTGCTTCCCACCAAATATCGGTTCATTTTGGCAAAGCAGTTTCAGATAAGAAGATTTTTAGAAATTGACCAATCTAAAACAGGAATTGCCTGTGGGAGCCATGTTTGTAAATGGATCAAAATGAAATGAGTAATCTCTATAGAGGATCTTCCATATATGCTTCTTACAAAGTTTCATATCATTTGGCCAAGCGGATTCAGAGGAAAAGATGTTTTAGAAATTGACCAATAAGAAACAAGACTTGCCTGTGGCAGCCATATTTGTTAATTGATAGGGACGAAAAGAGTAATCTTTATAGAGGACCTCCATAGATGCATCCTACCAAGTTTCGGTTCATTTGGCCAAGCAGTTTCAGAGATTTTTAGAAATCGACCAACCAGAATCAAGAATTGCCTGTGGTGGCCATGTTTGTAATTGGATCGGGACGAAATGAGTAATCGTTATAGAGGACCTCCCATAGATGCATCCTACAAAGTTTCGGTACATTTGGCCAAGCAGTTTCAGAGGAGAAGATTTTTTAAAATAGGCCAATCAGAAAAAAGAATTGCTTGTGGTGGCCATGTTTGTTAACGGATCGGAACGAAATGAGCAAGCGCAACAGAGGACTTTCCATAGATGCTTCCTACCAAGTTTCGGTACATTTGGCCAAACGGTTTCAGAGAAGAATTGTTAGAAATCGACCAATCAGAAACAAGAATTGTCTGTGGCGGCCATGTTTGTAAATGGATCGGGACGAAATGAGCAATCCTTATAAAGGACCTTCCATAGATGCTTCCTACTAAGGTTCGGATCATTTGGCCAAGCGGTTTTAGAAGAGATTTTTAGAAATCGACCAATCAGATACAAGAATTGCCTGTGGTGGCCATGTTTGTTAATGGATCGGGACGGAATGAGCAATCTTTATAAAGGATCTTCCATAGATGCTTCCTACTAAGGTTCGGATCATTTGGCCAAGCGGTTTTAGAGGAGATTTTTAGAAATCGACCAATCAGAAATAAGAATTGCCTGTGGTGGCCATGTTTGTTAATGGATTGGAACGAAATTATCACTCTTTATAGAGAACCACCCATAGATGCTTCCTACCAAGTTTCGGTTCATTTGGCCAAGCGGTTACAGAAGAGAAGAATTTTTTTAATCAGCCAATCAGAAACAAGAGTTGCCTGTGGTGGCCATGTTTGTTAACGGATCAGGACGAAATGAGCAATCTGTATAGAGGGCCTACCATAGATGCTTCCAACCAAGTTTCAGTTCATTTGGCTGAGGGGTTTTAGAGGCATATTTACCTGTAATTTAATTCAGAGATAACTGCATTTTACTAATATCTATATTTAAATTAGAGTTATCCACAGAAAAAAGATTTTTTAGAAAACATACAATTATAAACATGAATGTTTTAAAAGACTGTTTTTAAAATTATAACAACAAGATGTTGCACGCTACATCGTGCTAAGAATACCCCCACTCGTTCATTTGTAAGTCACATGGTAAACAGGAAGTAGATGTGCGGTAAACCTGGAAAGGGGAGACACCATGCCAAAGCCATATATCAAACATAAAATCATTTCTTCCATTAGAAGCTGAGATAACTGTTAGAAAGTTTTCATTATGGCAAACATGAAAAATTCTAAGTCGCACTGTAAACAGGAAGTAGATGTGCGGTAAACCTGGAAAGGGGAGACACTGTACACGTCACCATGCCAAAGCCATATATCAAATATAAAATCATTTCTTCCAGTAGAAGCTGAGATATCTGTTACGAAAGTGTGAACGGACGGACGGACAAGGTGATTGCAATATAGGCCAGGCCCTCTCTACGAGTGGGGGTATAATTTCCCCAAAATATGCAGAAGAAATGAAAATGTGGGAAAATATATGTACATGTATTATATAATGTAATTAGTTTCCTAATAAAAGTTTTTTTGTTTTTTTTTCTGAAGAGATACTAATTAACTTCTATTGCAATTTGGAGAGTATTATAAATTTTTCATGATTATGCACATGTACAATGAGTTTCAGAAACTTTCAAATGCATTTGGGAGACTGCTGTGTAGTTGGATTTACAACTACCTTTGCAATCAGTGCCCATCACCAGTGCAGTTGTGTGTTTGTATCTCACTCAGGCGAATCGATACAAGTTTGTTATGGACTTGTGGTAGGTCTGTGGTTTTCTCCAGCCACTCTGGTTTCGTCCACTAATAAAACTGACTTCCAGGATATATTAACTGAAATACTCTAACTATCAAATGCATTTGTTTTTGTTTACACCGATTTTCATTTTTGGATATTTGATAATCTATTGTTAACATCAATATTACTACAATGACAGACATAATACCATAATCAGCGAATCAATACGTATCTTGGTTAAGATTACAAGTGAGCAAGCGAGTGATTGTTGTTTATAAAGCCTACTTAGCCATGTTACAGCTATATCATGATAGAACAAGTTAATTTTTAATGAGATGGTATTGGTGATGAGATCAGCCTTGTACTAGACCAACACGCTTAGTTGGATTTTTTATAGTGTTAGCTCACTGAAACAACAGTCTGCGGATAGCCATGTCCCCACACTCGTACACATTATCCTAATTCCGAGCCAACAAGTCTTTGCTCTTCCTCCTTAATACTGCATGCTTATATCGGAAATGCAACAAATACCAATTTTATAGTCTTTGATTTGACCCGACCGCGACTCAAACACACGATCTACCGCACTCGAGGTGAGCACACTAACCTTAAACACCACAGATGCATTTACCTTTGCTTGTAATGCTGTTTTTTATATATCCAGATAACCCTGTTAACATCCCCCCAGAACTTTGTACTATGATTTTATATAACAAATGATGCCCGACAGCCTATAAACTGAAACACGATACTAAATCATGACAATAACTAGTAACCAGAGGCTCTCAAGAGCCTGTATCGTTCACCTGGTTATAAAAAGAACCAATTGGTCCTATGTAAAAACTATGTCATGCAGTGGTAGTCATCTTGGAATTTCGATCAACATAAAAAACACAAAGTTTGTAAAGGACCTTCCAATGATTGATGCACAGTTTAGGTACCGGTTCAATCAGTGCAATAGCTTCAGACAAGAACATATTTCTGTATTTTCCCCATATATGGTCCTGTGTTAATACTATGACCTGTGGTGGTAGCCATCTTGAATTTCGGATCGGTATAAAAGACCCAAACTTTTTAGAGGACCTTCAAATGATCCTTCCTGCTCAGTTTGGTTTCAATTTTCCATGTGGTTTAAGTGAAAAAGCGTTTTGAAACATTTTTTTCCCATAGGGTCCAAAGTTAAACTAAGTCCTGCCGTAGCCGCCATTTTGAATTTCATATCGGAACAAAAAATTGTACAGTTTGTAGAGAATCATCCAATGAACATTCATGTACAGTTTGGCTTTAATCATGTTTGTAGTTTCTGAGAAGAAGGCATTTGAACATTTTCCCATAGGCTCCAATGTTAATCTATGTCCTGCGGTGGTGGCCATCTTGGATTTCCGATCGGCATAAAAAACATAAACTTGGTAGAGGACCTTCCAATGATTATTTCTGGGCAGTTTGGTTTCAATTGTCTAAGTGGTTTCAGAGAAGAATCATTTTCCCCATAGGGTCCAATGTTAAATTAAGTCCTGTCATAGCCGCCATTTTGAATTTCATATCGGAACAAAAAACCTAAAGTTTGTAGAGGACCATTCAATGAACATTCATGTACAGTTTGGCTTTAATCATGTTTGTAGTTCTGAGAAGAAGGCATTTGAACATTTTCCCATAGGGTCCAATGTTAATCTATGTCCTGCGGTGGCGGCCATCTTGGATTTCCGATCGGCATAAAAAACATAAATTTGGTAGAGGACATTCCAACGATCATTTCTGGGCAGTTTGGTTTCAATTGTCTAAGTGGTTTCAGAGAAGAAGCGTTTTGAAACATTTTTCCCATAGGGTCCAATGTTAAACTAAGTCCTGCTGTAGCCGCCATTTTGAATTTCATATCGGAACAAAAAACCTAAAGTTTGTAGAGAACCATTCATGTACAGTTTGGCTTTAATCATATTTGTAGTTTCTGAGAAGAAGGCATTTGAACATTTTCCCATAGGGTCCAATGTTAATCTATATCCTGCGGTGGTGGCCATCTTGGATTTCCGATCGCCATAAAAAACAGAAACTTGGTAAAGGACATTCCAATGATCATTCATTTACAGTTTGGGTTCAGTCAGGTCATTAGTTTCAGAGAAGAAGATCTTTGAAATTTCAGCCTATCAGAGCATATTATTGGCCCTGGCAGCCATGTTGAATATCCAACTAGAACAAAAAACAGAAACTTTGTAGAGGACCATCCAAGGAACATTCCTGCTAAGTTTGGTTCCAATTGGCCCAGTGGTTTCGGAAAAGAAGCTTGAAATGTGAAAAGTTTACAGACGACAGACGCCAAGTGATGACAATAGTTCACATGGACCTTCGGTCCAGGTGAACTAAAAACTAGAGGCTCAGCCCACTGAGCCTGTATCGCTCACCTGACAATAGAATGATACTGAAGCAAATTTCAAAGGGAGATAATCATTACCTTAACTGTTTTCTATATTTATGCATAAAAGATAGTCTTTGGGCCAGCTGAGCTAAAAAATTATGAAAAAAGTGCAAGAACTTCTAGACGGGTATTAAGATTTACTTCAAAATTGCAGGGCATGTAGATCTTGACAAACTGAACATGTTTTCAGTTTAGACTTAACATCTATATCTTATAGTTTTTGAAATAAAGGACGAAAAGTAATAAATTAAAAAAAAAAATTGATGAAAAAAGGGCAATAACTCCAAAATGGGTAATGGGATTTACTTCAAAATTGCAAGGTAGGTAGATCTTGACATGGTGCATATTTTTGCAGTTTAAACTTAACATCTGTCTCTTATAGTTTTTGAAATAAAGGACGAAAAGTATTAAAATTTTGGAAATTTGATGAAAAAAGGACAATAACTCCAAAATGGGTTATGGGATTTACTTCAAAATTGCAGGGTAGGTAGATCGTGACATGCTGCACATTTTTGCAATTTAAACCTAACATCCATCTCTTATAGTTTTTGAAATAAAGGACAAAAAATATTTAAATTTTAAAAATTTGATGAAAAAAGGGGAATAACTCCAAGATGGGTAATCAGATTTACTTCAAAATTGCAGGGTAGGTAGATCTTGCTGTGCCGATCATTTTTAACCCCATGTCAGATTTTTGATATTATTAACGGTTTTTGAGTTATTACCCAAAAACCTGCAATTTTACCATATGTTCTATTTTTAGT
Organism: Gigantidas platifrons; assembly: GCA_002080005.1. Classification (NCBI taxonomy): domain Eukaryota; kingdom Metazoa; phylum Mollusca; class Bivalvia; order Mytilida; family Modiolidae; genus Gigantidas; species Gigantidas platifrons. The sequence goes on along the minus strand of MJUT01043950.1, from coordinate 174,786 downwards.
AACAGTGGCCATGTTTGTTGGCCGAATGGAAAAAAATGAAGAATTTTATAGAGGATCTTACATAGATGCTTCCTGCCAAGTTTGGCTCCATTTGGCCAAGCAGTTTCAGAGGAGAAGATTTTTTTAACATTAGCCAATCAGAAACAAGAACTTCCCTTGGCAGCCATATTTGTTGGCGGAATGGGACGAAATGAAGAAATTTTATAGAGGACCTTATATAGATGTTTTCTGCCAAGTTTGGTTCCATTTGGCCCAGTTGTTTCAGAGGAGTAGATTAAAATATGAAAAAGTTAACGGACGGACGACGGACGCCAAGTGATGGCAATACCTCACATGACCCTTTGGGTCAGGTGAGCTAAAAACAGTATTTAACAATCATTTTAATAAGAAAATTCATATCCCATCAGTTCCATTATAATTTAATGACAAAATGATCATTAATGGTCTTACATATCGTATGCATAAAAAACAATATAGGCATCAAAGCATATAGGACCCATACTGAATGTTCTTTACACATTCTTTCATTGCCCTATAGTGTATCCATATACTAATTTATACACAAACACCAATACATCCATACACATATGATGATGATTTAATTCATACACAAACTCTGTTTCATATCCATAAACACATTCTGATTGCTTCAAATTCACACACATCCCACCTGCTTCAAATTCATAAACACATATTGACCGTTTTAAATCACTACACACATACTGACAGTTCCAAATCCATACACACATACCGACTGTTTCAAATCCATATACACATATTGAGAATCACTTTTAAATCACTAGACACTACACACATACTGACAGTTTCAAATCCATACAAATGAAATGTACTAACTTAAATTCCACACAATCAGACTGACTGTTATAATATATATATATATATATATATACACACACTTGTACTAAATGATCTTTAATCAATACACGTCCATATATACATGTTTATTTAGTCTAGCACTAATTTGCCATTTCAATAATTGCATAATATTTTATTTTACCGGTAATGACATTCAATAAAATTGTTTACAAAAATTTAACATACAGGAAGCACTTGTACATCATTTCAAAATCAGAGATCCATTTCTGGTGTTGATGTTACACACCAATCAATCACATTATTGACTAGGCTTGTAGTGTTTAACGCCATTTTCAACAACATTTCAGTTACATCGTGACGGCACATTATTGAAACATTAGATTATAACATGCAAGGTAGCTCTCGTGCACGACACAGTGGATTATTTTCTAGAGCTTTAAAAAATTTCAGCCAATGCATTTAGATTTTTCACATTCCACCGATATATCAAATGTGTTGAGGCAGCTATACTTGATGATGGCCTACTCTTTTCTCAGAAGATTAAAATGTGAAATATCGACAAACAATGGATGACTAGACATGACAAAAGCCTGCATATAATTTGAACTTTATCTCAAAGGTCAACGTCAAAGTGAGGCTCCTTTTAGAATGTGACATCTGCAATAGCCTACAGTACATTGGTGTCATGCACCATCAAGTAAAAGCCAAATATGGAAATATAATTTTTTTTTATTTCAGTGATTTTTACAACTAGACCTCAATATTCTACTTTATTTTTGAGAGGAAATACATTTAAATTAATTTAATGCAATTTCCAAAGTTCCATAGGCACAATTTCAAGTTTTATATAAACAAAAGACTGTTCACTATTCTTAATTCATATAGGTCTATTAGACCTATGTTGTAAATGTAGCTTTACTCTAAACATGCTTGTCAACAATGCCTTTTCTTCATAGAAGGAGAGAAAAATAAATCTTACAATTTCAATGAAATCCAGCATATATTTGACAAGCAAAATTTAACACAGAACTGTACCCATCACAGCATTGTTACCGTGCTCCTAGGAATATATTTTTAGTTGCCAGGCCTGAAGAATTGGAAGTCAAGAAATTAACATTTACATGAAATATCAAACATTTCAGTAACTACCTGTAAAATTCAGGGGCCCACTTAAAATTTAGGGGTCTTTTGGCAACTTGATTCCCGGTTAAGTTTTTTCCCTGCAAACCGATAAAGACAAGTTCATAATACTTTTTGTACATGTATGGTCTTCAAGCATGTAATAATTGGAATCAAAATCACAAGGTACACAAAATATAATATTCAGCATATACCGTACATTTTCAGTTAGTGAGTGGTTCCTTATCATATGTATGATGTTATTTTGAAATATTTCAACCACAAAAATATCAACTGCACAATGACCGAGTTATGTCTGAACTAAACATTAAATGCTGTCTGGCTTGGAAGCTGTGCCTGTCATCCTTATTGCACAGTCTTTAATATCTGTGAAGAAGATCATATTCCAATGTAATTTAATGTCATAAAGACATCATGTGGCAGCTCGTCTTTGTCAACATGACCCACTTCAATCATTCTTGATTTTTTCTTCTTCTTCTTCACGCTGAAAAAATAAAGATAAAATATAGATACAATTCATTTAATTTTTGCAAAGGCAATAAAATCTTTTCAGTAGGGGGATTTTTGATCGGATTGGTCGATGAATGGCAAACAAAATTAATTTTAATATAGGCTTCATTGGGATTTTTTTTTTAATGATGTTATGTAATTTAGTGAGTGATTGATGCCACTGAAGTAAGCAATTTCAGTCATATCATGACGAGAACAAGTTACTCTTGATGAAATGAATCACAAAACACTTTCAACTTTTATAGCACTGAAACAAACATTCAGTTCTCATGTACAATGTAGGCACGTCGCTCCACTTGGACACATTATACTGACCGAGTCAAGAACACATTATACTGACTGAGTCAAGGACACATTATACTGACTATGAGTCAAGGACACATTATACTGACTGTGAGTCAAGGACACATTATACTGACTGAGTCAAGGACACATTATACTGTGAGTCAAGGACACATTATACTGTGAGTCAAGGACACATTATTCTGACTGTGATTCAAGGACACATTATACTGTGAGTCAACAACTCTTTACTCTTACTCCTTAATGCAGTTTCATTTAGTGCTTAGAATAGAAACAGCAAATACCAATTTTATAGTCTTATGTTTGATCAGACATGCCAGAAGCCACAATCTACCACACTCTTTATGAGGACACTAACCGTTACACCAGAGGCAGACAAGCCAGAAGCCACAAGGGATTGAACCCATACCACACTCTTTATGAGGACACCAACTGTTACAACAGCGGAATTTGATTTTGTTATCGACCATGTACATGGATGTCAACAATACTAACTGGTGTGTCTTCTAAAATTATACTATGTTTTTTTTCTCAAATTGTCACTTGTTTTACGTTGCGGATGCCATCACAGTTTTTATGGAAACACTAAAAACTTACACATGTCCCGCCCTTGGTTATTTTCTTATCGTTTCTGATTAGAAATCGTGAATGAGATACTGAAATACCCTTAAAAACAGATGTTTTGTTATTTCAAACATGTTACCATGTCGTAGCCCAAATTTTAGGGGAAGTTGCTAATCATTTACTGAAATAATCGTACATCGATTCATTGATCGGAAATGGTACACTTATTTTGTTAATATCCTAAAAGTTCTAAATATTGACCTTGGTGAGAAAATTTATCCGTAAATGGAAAATAGGGAGAAAATGGTTGATGCATGATGTGAACAAGGGAATGAGGTGTTTCCTAGGCTATATGAGGAAAATTAGACACTTAGTGTTATGGAAGATATGGAGAGTTCAAATGAGGGATCTCTCGCCATAGTTGGCTAGTGGAATTTAATTTTGGAAAGTAGATTTCAATAGTTACTAGCCAGATTGGCAAGTAACTTTAAAAAATGGTTTCCCACAATGTTGGTTTCTTTTTCCGCACGAGTACTCAGGTGAAGGCTGAGGTGCATAGCACCAAGCAAGTCCTTCATCTGCGTACAATTGCAGAAAAGAAACCTGCTATATCAAATGTGTACAGCTTCTTTAGTTTCAATAGTAAAGTATCTAACTTGTACAATAATGATGCTATAATATATAAAATTTTAAAAAGTCGTGAGAACAGTTTTGATTGTGAACAGGATTACCTAATTTTCCTATTACAACATTGGTCAAATTCTTAAGCTCGTTCATAAAAAGAACTGCAAAAACAGCAGCCTGTAACTGATATTATAGGCAAAATTTACAATAGCATTTCTGGGGGTATTAAATTGTACAAGCTTAAGGTGTTTAACGCCACTTTCAACAATATTTCAGCTATATCGTGACGGTCAGTTTTATTGGTGGAGACACTACCAACCTGCCGCAAGTCACTGACAAACTTTATCACAAAATGATGTAATATATCCTCTGTTTTATTAATACATGTAAGTTGCGGGAAAACGGACTCCCTTAATTAGCTTACCACTGCTAGTTGTCGTCCTATATTGCCAACAGTTACTCCTCCAGAAAAAAATATACAGGGAAGCCACGACCGAACAAATAGAAAATCTGCCTTGGTGTATCTGAAAAAGAATACAAAAAGTGAAAAAAGCTGTCTAAAGACAAGAAACAAGGTTTTCAATAATTACACCCATATATATAAAACATATACTTCCTTGCAAGCAATTGTCAATTAAAGTTACATGTAATTTAAATTTTGAATAATATTTTGATAATTTAAGAAATTTGAACAGAATTTGCACATAATTAGGATTTACAGCATAAATAATTATTTCTCCAAGGTCAAAGGAAACAGTCTGACTTTTCACACAAGTTTGGAATAACAATCATTTTTCATCAAATTTCAGCTAAAAATATTTTCCTTTAGGCCATGCAAAATTAATTACTTGGTTCTCGGGCCTTTTTTTGTCAAAATTGATGAGGGAGGGCAGCATTTTTTTTTTATCCTTTTACTGCTGTAAAAAGTGATGAGGGAGGCATTTTTTTTTTTTTTTTTTTGTGAAAAATATGGCAATGTATAAATCTTTTCATTACTTTATTGAAAATTTCAATTTTATTTCTTCCGATGGTGGCAGAAACATCACAAGTGGTTAATTTTTATGGAAACGTCCAATCCGCTGGTCCCAACGTACCATTTGTCTAAATGTCAAACGGAAACACGTTTTTTATTTATACATTGTCATAACGATGCTTTACATCTCATTTAAGCATGATGCGTTTTAAAGCGTTTCACCGACCACACGATATAAGAGAAAAAACGGATGCGGTTGTTTTTTCCGTACGGACAGCGCTACCGCATTTAATTTTTTTTTTTTTTTTACTATTTTTGCAATAAAATCGGCAATGCGGCGACGAATTTCCACATGCGGACGGGCCCGAGAACCAAGAAATTAACTTTTTATGGCCTTACATGTGCGTACATATCTACATGTAGTTTTCCTATAAAGTATGTGCAAAACGATCTACATTTCACTTTTTTGCTTGTTAATATCAAAATATCCTAAAAAAGTAATGATTTAAATATAAATCATGGTTTACAGTGACAGGTATAAAACTTTCTAGTATACATAAGATGCATACACGTCACATGACATACTCAATATACATGTACTAAATACTTTGTTTTGATTTGTAAATTTTTTTCAAGTATGAATACAAAATTTGGGTCTGAATTAAAGTAAGTCCAACAATGGAAAAAAAAATTATTTATAAATATAATAGCATTAAAGAATATGGATGTAAATGAACACGAGGGACTATATCCAACATTACACTTAGGGCACAAACACATCTTGAGGAAAACTGCTCGTAGCCATAGGCTGTGAGCAATCCTCGGTCAAAATAAATAAAGAATTAAATTAAACATACCTGTATATTCCACAGTAAACAACAAGTTGTGTTATAAATGTAGCAAGTACAGCAATGCCAACCCCTAGACCAAACCCACTACCTGATCTATCAAACAGCCACCATAATCCAATAGACATGGCTGCCAAGGTCAGGGACAACTGCATGTTATTAGCAAAATCTAATTTCTAGTATAGAGTTAAGGCGTCATTTATGATTTAACATGTTTAATATTTGACAGTGAAATTATTATTTTAACCAATTTATGTTACAATACCAGAAAATCTTGAATTGTACATGTATTGTGATGTTTACCCACAAGGCTTTCCTTAAATAAATATTTGTTTTCTGTAAGCAGACTTGCAATTTTTGACTAGAATATGTGAACCCTTGTCTGGATTTGTCCCATTTTGGTACTCTCATTCATATCTCGAAAACAGCATATAAACTGCTGGCATAACTCCAGACAGGAATTTTTACGATGAATTAAGAGTTCAGGGCTGTCATGGTCGTGATCCTATGGTAGTTGGGTTTACAACTACCTATGCAATTATTATCACTGCCTATTACATGTATCACTTAAGTTGTGAGTTCGAAAACCGCTAAAGGCGTGGTGTATTCGATACATTATGTGTTAAAAGTTTGTCGGTGGTTTTCTCCCGGTACTCCGGTTTCCTCCACCAATAATAACGACCATCACAATATAACTGAAACATTGTTGAAAGTGGCGTTAAACACAACAACTCCCCACCTTAATATCTGACAGTGAAATTATTATTTTCAGATAAATTTATGTAACATTAAATACCAGAAAATCTTGAACACTGTATTGTGAGGTTTACCCTGGAAACCAATAAGGCTATCCTTAAATATTTGTGGCATTTAACACCATAACCCTTACCCGTTAAGAGATCATCTCGTAAAAATTGAAAGAAAACAAATTAATAACTTCTATTTTTCTTGAAAGGATACAGCACTAGCATGATTTATTCCTACAAATACAGCTACACATCTCATAACACTGGACCATTCTGTTTTAAACCTCAGTGGTTCACCTAATCTTCTGTCAAAGAATGGATACAGCAATCCAATGCAAGCTGAAATATATAAAACAGGTCTAAATACAAATGTAACAATCTACAGTACAGTATATTATAATATAATATATAGTGAATTTTATCTGTGAAACGTGTCATAAAAACAATGGTGAATTCACAAGCAGAGGTCTGTATCAAATCAAAAATTATGATGTACTATAACAGTGTGGGAAACCATTTTTTTCAAACACTCGCCAAAATGGCGAGTGGATTGAAACAAATACTCGCCAAAATGAAATAGAGCTCGCCATGTTTGGAGAGTGACATTTTTTTTTAAACTCGCCAACAAATACCAAATAAACAATACAGTAATGTTCAACAATTTATTTTGCAGATTTTGACAAGTCATTAACTTGGTCAAAAAGGATCAACACTCTCTTAAGAGCTGCACTGATCTCTTATTCCTCAATTTCGTTGTCTTCGTCTTCATCAAGTACGGAAGCACAGACTTTTAAGTTTTGATACGCGGTATAAAACATGTATGTCAAATCTGGTTCCGACACATATTTAACTTTTTGTTTTCGCGTAGGTTTTCGCTACGAATTCGTTTGAAATATTTCAAAACCAAATTATTGTATTTGCATTAATTTTAAAAGTCATCACATCTATTTTTTATGAAACAATATTTCATTTAATCGTGAAATCGACCTTGGCAAAATTATGCGGGTCGGGATTGTATACTTAATTTTTCTGTAGAGAAAGTGTCATGATCTCCAACGTTGGAGGTAAAGATAGATACGATACATGATGGAATGTTTTCTTATCGAGCAATGATTAATAAAATGTTGGATAAATGACACAGTTAACATATATTTTAACTGTTTGGGAGCTATGGTATTTTAAAGCTGTATACCAGTTATCGTGGCGAGCGTTTTCAAGTTCCTACTCGCTTTACAACTGTTACTTGCCAGACCAGCGAGTATAAAGTGGATTGTACTCGCCACCCGACATTTCAACTCGCCTTGGCGAGTTGGCGAGCGTTCGTTTCCCACACTGTATAATGTAGAAACATGTTCAATTGGAAATATGCACACAGAAGTAATTATTTATTAACCACCACGAAATAACTGAAATATTGTGTGAAATAAAGTGGCGTTAAACACCATATAAACCAACAAAAAAACTATTTATTAATGTTTTGTTTTAGTTTACTGTGAAGCTGCATAGTTTAATGGTAAAACTGTGCACAGTTGAATGAACCTATCAACGATTTGTGTAAAATGTTATAATTTGTTCAATTAGTCACATACAATGTATATAATATAACCCATCTCTGTACACGTGTACATATCATAAAAGCATGCCTTAAAAATGGATTATGCATTTTGTCCTTTATTTGAAGTTATTATAGAATAGAATAGAATAGAATAGAATACATTTTATTGCCTAATCATAGGGCTCACATGATTGATAAATGAGACATACACACAAAAGAAACAAAAAAGACATAGTTAGGGGTTTGTATATTTCTAAAAATATAAATATAATTATTTAGTGGATCATGTTTTGGTTTGTCCCCCGCATCTCACATCCAGTGTGAAACTTTACATATTATATTACCGTGTGCTGATTTAGACCTGATTTCTAAATCAACACAGATACAACAATTTTCACTTGTCCGAGCTTTGGGCAAGTGGGTTAGCGCAAAGACTGCCACTCATGATAATTTTAATTGGATTAATATATCCCTGTCACCGTCAAACATGTATGATTTATTCAATGTAAGTAACATACCTGCGGCTACTCCTACAACAGGATGCACCCACCAGTCACTAGCTAGATAATCACTGAAGAATATTAAGGCTTCTGGTAGATTTGGTATACCTCTTTGTTTTTGAAGCAAGTTCAGCACAATTGAGAAAAATGTCCCAACAGCAAATAACACTAAAGCTCTTACTGTCACTTTACACAAAGCCATTACAAAAGTTATCAACCTGAAAAAAAAACAACACAAATTGAATTTCCATAGTATGAGTATTTATATTTCTTGTGTATTCAGAGTGTTACTTGCTACATGTATCATCCAAAACTAAAGGAACAAGAAAATAAGTAAATAAATTAAAACAGCAAAAGATGTCAAAATCACTAATTTACCCGAGTGACACGTCTTTGGCGAGCTTTTCTAGTCTGTTCCGCAGTGATCGAAATGAATTTTTTATTTACCGACTATGTATGTAATTGTACATATTGTTTATCCTGCAGTGCAATATAAAAAAGCCCAAAAACAAGTGCCAAATTGTTTGAAAATAGAAGTAACGAGTGTCATTCTAATCGTTTTCATTGAAGTCATCTGTGACATCAGCACTTATCCAGCGGTCACCGTTTCTTTTTGTCGCTCTTTCATGAATCAGGTACCAGAAAAGCTTTAGCTTTAGGGTTAGGGCGTTTAATGCCACTTTCAACAATTTTTCAGTTATATCTTGGTGGTCGGTTTTATTGGTGGGGAAACCGGCAGGGTTGGCAAAAACCCAGGTTTTATGAGTATTGCCCAGCCCAGTGGGCAATACTGGGAAAACCCGGGTTTTCCTGGGCAATATGAAATACTTGTTTTGTAAGGTTAAACTTCAATAAAAAAGTGTCTTATAAGTCTCTGCCTAAAGCCCTTATTAGATACTGTAGTAATCTCAGCGAGTATTGGTCAAGAAAATCTAAATCATACATTATTTGTACATGAATGCACATGAACAATTGTGAACAGTTCTTTCTTTAAAATAAATACATGTGGATTCTCATTCTGTTTGAACTGTAAACATGAAACCAAAAGATCCAATTTGGATTTTTTTTTATATAACTGAGAATGGTACAAAGAAAGTTGCAAAGTGCAAAGCCTGTAAAACTGTTGTTATAGTCCATTTGAATGCTATAGACCACCTAAAAAAAATTAATTAAAAATTAATTTTAATTTGTTCTCTTCAAATATATATTTCAAATGTGTCTACGAACTCTACAGTAACTTTCAGAATTTTTCATCCATAGATAAAAAAGTTGCCCATTAGGTGTCTAAATATTTGCACTTATATGTGTAATTTTCAGTAGAGTAAGCATGCTTTAAAGAACAGCACTCTTACTGTAAACAAAAATAAAAACATGTGCTTGACATGCAAATTTTATTTATCACATGACTGACCATTTAAATATCAAATGGGCTTGCATGAATAGAGTTGTCCATTTAATTCAAAACACATGCATCAAGGTCATTGTCACTTGATTTTTAATTATCATGGACACACTCTCTAGTTAAATATATATTGAAGAATGCATAGAGCTTGACTTGCATGCTTTTTATTCAAGCAAGAGGCACTGTTGGTTTTATTTTTAATGAAATAAACAAATGGAAATTTATGCAATTTTCTGTAATGAATTTGAATGGGTTTGACTTTAATATAGTTTCTATATATGACTGAAAAACATGCATAAAATGAAAGCAATGAAAACAATTTATGAACTTTCAATAAGCGAAATACAAGTAACAATGTAGGCCTCAAAAGTTACTGTTACCCTCTTCATCTGTCTACATAATGCCAAATTCTTGTAAATTAATAAACTTATTGTAGAATTGCTTTGTACTATTACTGTCTATATACATGTAGAATACTTTTTTTTAAAGTGAAAAAAAATTTAATATACCTCCACAGAATAAAACAATTTAAAAATGCATTTTATATTCTTTAACATTTATAAACACTTTTTAAACTTTATTTCATAGATGATAACAAAATCCATCTATTTTGTAATAAGGAAGACCCTAATTGCTGATATCAAAATATAGTAACTGGTTGATAATCTACTATTTGATCCAATCATCAATAATAATCTCTGAATGGTATTTAAAGTTCACCTTGATTTCACAAGGCTATTTTCCATTGTTATTTCCAATCATCTTTTACATGTCATCTTCTTTAATATTTAAATGACAAGTCACATGCCAATAGTATATTTGCATGGGGAGCACATGTTTTATTTTTGTTTACAGTCTTAGTGCTGTTCTTTAAAGCATGCTTACTCCACTGGAATTTACACATATAAGTGCAAATATTTAACATAGACACCTACAATGTAATAGGGATGTTCGCCCTGATGTCACAGGCTTGAGAATTTACCTGTGTGGTTGGCAGGAAATCAAAAATTTTGCTTGTCTTTCAATGAAGGCTCAACTTTAAATTGTCATTATTATTTTGTTATTTACGATAATTTAATAATTCTTTCAGAAATGAAAATTATATAGCAACAATCAATTCACATCGAAGGTTTGATAAAAATATTCAGAATGAAAAGATTGGAAATTCAATCTTGTTTTATTTAGTTTTGAAGCATAAAAATGCATTATTTCATATTAGAATTATGAATTTATCATATCAAAATAAAAAAATGTAAACTGACAGAACAAATATGAATTTTCTTAAGTCTCTAAAACAATTAACAGAACCAAAATTGGTTTGGAAATAAAAAAGTTATAAAAGTTTAAAAATTGGTTACTTTCCTGTCAATTACGTTATTGTTTTACTGCCAACCAATTATTTGTTTAATGACATGCAAATTAGTGAATATGACATCACTAATGAGATTAGCGAACATTCCTATGGGCAACTTTTTTATGTATGGATGAAAATTTCTGAAAGTTACTGTCAGAGTTCGTAGAAACATATGAAATATATATGTGAAGAAAAAAGAAAAGAAAACATTAAAATGGATTTTTAATTAATTTTTTTAGGTGGTCTATAGCATTCAAATGGACTATAGTGCAAAAAGTAAAAGACTTAAAATACATAGACAAAAGTGTGTATCAACATATGATAAACTTTCTCCTGCTGTTGATAGTCAAGAACTTAGTATTGGAGATTCAAATGCACAAACTGAAGATACCAGTACAATACCTACAACTCCAGCCAAGAGAAAATTTACTGATGGTAAGAAACTTTGTCTGAATAATTTTAAAACCTAATACAAATGTATAACTTGAAAATTTTGAATGAAATGTTATAACCAAATGTTGTTTAATTGTTTTTAGATGAAATCCTTTTGCATTCAAACGAAAATATGCATTCAAACCGGGGTACCCAGAGAAAACCACTGACAAACTTTATCACATAATCATGATAATGTACCAAGTACATCCCGCCTTTATTACTATGAGGTCCATGACATACACTGACAATTATTTGTACTAAAAATCATACAACTGCATGATAAATATAATTACTTTTTCCATCTTTAATAGGAACCTGATCAAGTTGTTACATTGTACCTCTACATTTCTAACAACTTTTTTGTGTATGTTTAGACATATCAGAGGTTTGTTTACGAGTTAAATATGTTGTCGGACTTCGTCTTCATTTTAACTATCGGTTTACATTTATAAATAATTCTGAGGACCCAAATGCTCCTTAAGCAGCTTTGGGTTGATTTCCTATTTAAAGAAGTCAATTATGCCAATGGCACAGAAGATTGAAAGTCCATGTTAATTTTTTTATTACAACTACAAGGCCAAGGGAATAAACATATGTTCATTAAAAATTAATCAAATGAATGTTATTACAAGTCATACAAAAAAATAATATCTCGGATACACTTCAGTTTGAGGTAACTCGGCGAGTACTTTCGTTTCCAACCGTTTCAAGATTCGAAACTCGGCGACACATTGTGATCGTCATTATCGTAATGACAAGATATTTTTTTTATATGTCTTCGAGAACCAAATCCCAAAGTGATTATCCACCCTGTGGAGTTTGGACGAACATAATTCCAACCTCTAACTACATTAGTCTGAAACTGTGTCCATTAGGTTACTGTGTATGCAAGATCGCTGAACAATGGGAATACGAATAATTTCAGTGCTTGTACAGTTGTAGTAAGTAAGATACCCATCACATCAGATTTAATAATAACATTTGAGAAGTGTAGGAACGATCGGTCTAAAGATGGATTTCTAGTGAAAATACTGAAGAAAACTTACCAATATTATAGACAAGACGAATAAATTTCCTCGATAGATCACAAATAATAAAAATACTGCAAATGGATCTGGTATTATTGTTGATATATCAATTATCAGCTGTTGTAAGCAATCGGCATATACTCGCATGATTATTTTCGACCAATCAAACGTAGGATTTCTTAGATCTAATAATAGATTACCAATCAATAGAGCCGTACGATATTTCAAGACATCTTTCGAATGTGTTACTCTTACAATCGTAACTACTCGGCCATTCTCGCTACCTTCTCTATTTATTTGCAGGGTAGCGAGAATGGCCGAGTAGTTACGATTGGTTACTCTTACTTAACTGATGTTGACTGAAAAATCACGAGAGATTTGTTGTGGGGAATGTCTATTTTTTATGAATGGACTGTGATATCTTGCAAACAATATCACACATTTTTTATATCACTTATCAGCTGTTGTAAAACATTTTTTAGGGTTGGGTTAAAGCAAGGATTTATATAGTAGGACTACTATATAAATCCTTGGTTAAAGTCAAAGTCAAAGATTTTATTGATTTAAAATCCAAAATCTGGATTTTGGGTTATGATGTTTGTAACGCCATTTTCAGCATTTAATATTTTATTGTCATTTAAATCATAAAACAGATTTGTGACAAAATAAAGACATAAATATCTTACAAGTAAGATAAAATCAGTTTATATATCGTGGCGGTTTTTTATTTTTCATTGTTGGAGAAAACCATATTCCTTTGGTAAATGAAATAAAAGTAAATTATGTGCACATTTTATTATGGTTAAAAATAATTAAAATAGAATTACAGACATTAATAAGTAATATTTATAACACGGTTTTCCGAGTTCTTTAGGGACCGACCATTTAACTTGCAAAAGTGGGGGGGGGGGGGTCATGGTTGTTTGTATTCGTACAGAAAAACAATTTCGGACAACACGAGTAGACATTTTTTTTTGTCGCGCAAAGCGCGAATTTTTTTTCTCCAGAAGTTAACATTAGGTTATATGACAAAAATTCTGAATCAGATTATATTTTTTTACCTCCACCAAAATCAGAATATTTTTTCAGCAACATTGGGAATCAGAATATTCTTTTAGAAAAAAAAACATAGCCCCCCTCCCCCTCGGAAGTTAAATGAATGGTCCGCCCCTTAGTGTAGGCATACAACAAAACTATACTGAAGCTCTGAAGAATACTTGCTGGATAACTAACAATCGAACGCGAAACCAACTTTAGTACATGCTTATTGAATAAGCATACCACATTAATGCACTCCTGTTATAACCTCTTATTTATTCGTGACTTTGTCTTTTAAAAGAAAAAGCACTATGTTACAACCTCTTATTTATTCGTGACTTTGGCTTTTAAAAGAAAAAGCGATATGTGACAACCTCTTATTTATTCGTGACTTTGTCTTTTAAAAGAAAAGCACTGTGTTACAACCTCTTATTTATTCGTGACTTTGTCTTTTAAAAGAAAAAGCACTATGTGACAACCTCTTATTTATTCGTGACTTTGGCTTTTAAAAGAAAAAGCGATATGTGACAACCTCTTATTTATTCGTGACTTTGGCTAATGTGACATAGTGCTTTTCTTTTAAAAGCCAAAGTCACGAATAAATAAGAGGTTGTAATATGAATGCATTATTTTCCTTTGATCGTCTTATGGTTTATGCGCCAATCTGCCTACGATTGGTCTTAACACTACGCATCAACACGATGTCATCATGAACTGTCGTCTCTCCCCCCCCCCCCTTTCGCGGTGAATTTTCAACATTTTGTCTTTCCCTCTTCCGTTAAAAAATTCTGAATTGTTCTGTAGTTAGATTAACAAGATTTTTCTGTCTTACCCAGTCTCCTGTCAACTTCACGGAATAGTTTTTTTTTTTTTTAACAACGCTAGAAATTTTCAATAATGTTAAGGTCCGGAGATCGTACAGACCATGTAAACTTGGAAATTCTGTTTTCTTCTTTGCAGACAGAAGTCTGTCTAGATACACGCGGACTGACATTTGCATCTTGAAAGCTGAATGGTCGATTTCTGAATTCCTTTACGATTACCGACCACGAATGATTGTCTAACAAATCTAACTATTTAGCGATGTTTTTATTTCCATTAATTGATTGATTGATTGATTGTGTTTTAACGCCACTTTCAGCAGTATTTCAGCTATATCACGGCGACCAGTTTTTACTGGTGGAGAAAGCCGGAGAGAACCACCGACCCCAATGGACCCTGGGCAAGCAACTGGGTACACTTTATTACGTGCGGCTTTTTTGTAATTTACGAAGCTGGGCGTGAACCCACGTCACATTGGTGACAGGCTTGTATGAGCTGTTAGATCCAACGACTTAACTCATTGAGCCACTCCTAATTGATACAAGCGATACAATACCAGTATAGGTGATACAGTCCCAAAAAATACAACTCACTCGAAATCGCGGTCGTTTTACGTAGATGTGAACAGTACTGCATGGTCGAGTATTAATTATTGCCATTTTTACTTCTTTTTGTCAGATTATTTCTATATCTTTTAAATGCTCGGTCATTTTAAATGTTACCCTTAGACTAACCTTCGACACAAACATTTAAATTTTTGGATCGGCAGGCGTATCATTTCTACTTCAACAGTGCATTGCTTTGGACGATTTTTCGGAAGGTCATTCAGACTAATGGGCGTCGGACTATTGGACCTTCGGAATATTGGGCTTTCGGACTATCGGACCTTCGGACTAATGGGCCATCGGACAATCGGGCCGACACCATATATATATATATATAAAGTTTTTGTTTTTTTGTAGTAAATCGGAGGGGCACAGTACCAATTAATCAACATCTTATTATATGTGGATTTGATTTGATTTTTTGATTTTTGGTGTTTAACGCCACTTTCAACAATATTTCAGCTATATCATGGCGACCAGTTTTAGTGGTGGAGGAAGTCGGAGTACCCGGAGAGCCTGGAACCACCGACCATGGGAAAGCAACTAGTAAACTTTTATCACTTGCGGCTGCGAGTCAAGTGCACCCTTTTTTGTAATTAACAAAGCCGGGCGCGAACCCACGCCGTATTGGTGATAGGCTTGTATGAGTTGTTAGATCCAACGACCGAACTCATTGAGCCACCCGGGCCCCTTATTATATGTGGAAAAAGAGGTCTAAATTAGCTATGCAGGTAAAGGAAAGGGTCTGAAAAAACTTAAGGTGTCATCATTGGACAGGGAATTTTAGTACATCCATTTGCTATTTTTTCCTTTCAAACGAGACAAAAAGGCAGACATGTCCATTACCACAATTGATTAGATATCGACACCATGAATCAAACGTAAGGAACGTTTGCGCCAGTATTCAGGATACATGTGCTAGTTTATTGGAAAGTTATGGAAAAGATGAGTTTGGAATATTCCTCAGGTGTCGAGGTAATTTTCACTTTCAACATGTCCATTTTATATTTTTCGATTTTATGTCCATGTGACCCCCAGGGGTCGATTTCACAAAAAGTCGTAAGTCTAAGATCAGTCGTACGTGTGAATTTCAACCAATCAAAAGCTTGGAAATCACACTTACGATAACACTTATACGTTTAATCTTAGACTTACGACTTTTCCAATACTTTTCTCCACACTCCACCGCCCGAGTTTCGTCCGAAAATATTATTTTTTGCCTTTGTTCAGATTTCCAGTTTCTCTTATGTACAAAATTCTATTATTTATTTACCAATGAAGATCGTTCAATAATTAATATTTTTGGAAAATATATAATAGAGTGCCTTGAGACAAGAAAACTGAAACAGGGTTTATGAAACTGAAATATTTTTTTTTCTCTTTATGTTTATATTATTAATTAAAATTTTAAGGCTCTGAACCCGACAAGAAACATTGTATATTTATATTTATATATATATGTATAATTGCCTCCAATGACAATAATCAATCAGCATGCAATTTGTTTGCCCCTATTGTGGGCCCAATGATTGGAATAATAAATATTCTTATTCTTATTCTTATGTACAGTTTATAAGAGGTGTACTTTGTACTATTGTTCACGTTCTACCTTTTACCAGTCTAACATCATAGACGGCTGCCTGAAGTCACAATACACAAAAACAAATAAACAAATAAACAAACAAACAAGATCAAATGTTACATGATGTACTACATGGGCTTATTGTAGTTTTTTAGAACTAATGTGATATTTTTATGGAAGACATAATCATATGTTGCTTTCATGAGTACCAAATGGTACTGTTTGACCAAGTAACTTGTGTTGAAACAAGAATAACCAACAAAACATGTATTATAAAATTTCCCTATTAATATTTACATACACTGTAGGACAAGTATGATTATTGATAACATTAAAGTGTCAAATATTCCTGTATTATCTTTGTGTTGAAAACAAGGCTGATAAAATACGTCACACGTTATGTATGACCTGATTTTTGTATCGCCTGACCAAGGACCTATATACAGTATATCTTATTAACGTCCTTGGCCTGACCCAGACGGCCAGAGTTACGTGAAATTTTGTCATAACTCGTCGTCCTTTCGGTGTAAGCTACAGTCAGTGGACATAAGTATTCGTCACCCTCGATTTCACGCTATATATTTCATATAAAACCACATTTTTCAAAAAATTTATTGGGAAGTCATTTCTAAACGGATTTTGAGATCATTTTTGCACCAGAAGAAGCAGAAATATTTAAAGATTATTTGTTTATTTTAGCATGATTTTCGATTATCATTTTCGGTTAGATTGCCTTTGTTTTCTTATGATTTAAAGAACATTTTTGTTTTCTAACGTCATATTTGCTATATATTTTAACCCAAAAAAAATCGGAAAAATCAACATTTGTGTTTAAATCACCAGAAAACAAAAACCATGCAGACAACAACTACTATCAGACAAACAAATACAATTCAAAGAATTCTGCATGTCTTGAAATAAATTTCATAAAAATCTGCCCAGATAGCTTTAAAATGTTTTGTTAAATGTGGTTTTATATGAAATATATTGTACTTTATTTATTGTGTATGTGCTAATTATAAATGTTGTATCATGCCCTCCAGGGCCCCTGATTTTGAAAATAAAGTATCATGTATCTTGTATAATAAAAAATCGAAGGTGATGAATACTTATGTCCATGGACTGTGTATATCATCAGTATTGAAATCTCCTCCAACCATACCACTAGGCCAATTTCAACCAACGTTGGACTGGATCATCCCTAGCATTAGGTTGTCTACTTTCAAAATTGTATTTGATTACCTCGCCAGTCGTTTAACATGACTGCTGTTACTTTTAAATAGAACATCAAAATAAGGGATGATGATTTGAGTTTTGGTGTTTAACGCCACTTTCAAAAATACTTCAGCTATATCATGGCGACCAGTTCTAGTGGTGAAGGAAGCCAGAGTACCCGGAGAGACCACCGACCATGGGCAAGGAACTGGTAAACTTTATCACTTGCGTGCACCCTTTTTTGTAATTTACAAAGCCGGACACGAACCCACGCCGTATTGGTGATAGGCTTGTATGAGTTGTTAGATCCAACGACCTAACTCATTGAGCCACCCGGGTCCCTACAGCGGGAGGGTGGGGTCGGGGGTAAAAATACAAACAGGGCAAATTAAGCAAATGAGCTTATATTTTAATAGTAGGTACAAGCTTAAAGCGTAGTATGACATATGTTACGGGTTTAGCCCGGAATCTTAAAGCGTAGTATGACATATGTTACGGATTTAGCCCGGAATCTTAAAGCGTAGTATGACATATGTTACAGGTTTAGCCCGGAATCTTAAAGCGTAGTATGACATATGTTACGGGTTTAGCCCGGAATCTTAAAGCGTAGTATGACATGTTACGGGTTTAGCCCGGAATCTTAAAGCGTAGTATGACATATGTTACGGGTTTAGCCCGGAATCTTAAAGCGTAGTATGACATATTTTACGGGTTTAGCCCGGAATCTTAAAGCGTAGTATGACATATGTTACGGGTTTAGCCCAGAATCTTAAAGCGTAGTATGACATATGTTACGGGTTTAGCCCGGAATCATTTTGGGTTTTGTCGATTTCAAATTAGGACATTTTTGACAAGAGATCATTTGAAATTCTTCTCCTTGGAATCCACTAAGGCATATTAAACCAAACTTTGTAGTGATGATTCTTGTGGTCCCCTTTTCAGATAATTTCCCTAATCTACGACCTCCATCCAGGATGGCCACAATTACTAGAATAGAAATGTCTACAAATGGCCAAAACGGCTACATTTTAAAGCAGAACGAACTGAAATTTAAACTGTAGTTTCATATTAGTAAATTGTTTAAACATAAAGCCGAATTCCATAAACAAGTTGGTATTTTATTTCTAAAAGGAGTCAAAATTCCGAAATTTTGCATATTTTTTTTTCACACTAAATTTTTATGTTGCTTTTTCTTTGAAATTATTTAGTTGAGAGTTTCAGATTGTATGACGACAAATATCCACAATCTCTTACAGTTTCGGAGATAAATTTAGCTCAACCGATAGGGAACAACAAAATCCGAATTCCAAAATTTGAACTTTCTTATTTTTCATCACAAGTGGACCATAAAAATGTTATTTCGGATTTAGGACTTGGACGAAAAGGGGGAATTAGTTTTCAGTACTGACAAGCTAAAAAAGTCAAATAAAAAAGGCATTTGTCTGTAAAGCCTACCCTTATTCTGTTTGATTACCTGAAGAATTTTTGTTTCCATGCTAAAAATTCAGCTTTTCCTATAAATGTAGTTTCCTGTTGCCCCAGCTCATACTCTCGTATTGTATACAAATTTGGCAGCTATATGTATGGTGAAACCTAGGGTCACAGATTTAATCCTAGTGGCACCCCTACAATTTTGCCTACATTTAATATTCAACTGTTAAGATGTCTAAAGTCACTCATATCATTGTGCATGTGTAGGGACAGATAATTTGGCCGGTGCAACATGTCTCCTATGGACCACTCATCATGAGCTGTTACTCTGGGTTCTTTAAGTGCGAAGAGGGTGGCAATCTCTCAACACAGGACCTCGCTTTTATTTACGTCTCATTCGAAGGACAGGTTGGTTGTGAATTTATACATCCCGCACAACCGACGGATGCCCCTTCAAGGCCGAAGAAGCTCTCGATCCCATTTCTATACCCTGGGGTTCCCGCAGGGTTGTCACACTATTGAATTGCAACATGACATTTATATGTTGCAATTGTGGTCCCAATAATTAGGGACCCTTGTGCCATGGCCCATACATAAATCCACCCTATAGATGATCCTTAGTTTTAGTTCTTGACTTTCCTTTTATATCTTGCATTCATTGTGGTTTTTTTCAAAGTTGTTGTGATTCAATGTTTATTCTTGAACTACATTCTCTTTTGCTGTTATTTTATTTATTTATTTATTTTTATTATATTCTCCAGATTTTTATTAGATAAATTTTTTAAATAATTTATTATTATTTAGATGCAAATTTGTACCCATAAGTTCACATCACAAGTTCACGCTACAAGTTCAAACCACAAGTTTGTGGTAAAGATAAGCATCAGTTAAAATGTAAGGTATTTTTTTTTTTTTTCATTTACATAAAGATATTGTCAAATACATGTTTTGAGATGTAGATTTATTGCATATCACTTTCAGCATGTTTCTAGCACCATGCGATTATCAGACTTATGGTGGGGGAGCAAATCCTGGACCAGTATTACAAAGTGACAGGTGAATCCCTGTCCTTGTTAGGTGTAGCCTGGACCGGTGTTACAAAGTGACTTTTAAGCAGAACATAAAAAAAAGGGGGGGAGGGGTGTGGTAAAAACACATACAGGGCAAATTAAGCAAATGAGCTTAAATTTTAATAGTAGGCACAAGTTTAAGGTGTAGTATGACATATGTTACGTGTTTAGCTGAATCATTTTGAATTTTGTCGATTTCAAATTAGGACATTTTTGACAAGAGTTCATTTGAAATTCTTCTCCTTGCAATCCACTAACTTCCAAGCCAAATTAAACCAAACTTTGTAGTGATGATTCTTGGGTGTTCCCCTTTTCAGATAATTTCCCAAAGTGACTGGTGAATCCCAGTCCTTGTTAAGCATAGCCTGGACGGTGCGACAAATCGACTAGTCAACCCCTATCCTTGTTAGATGTACGGAAACATAAACGCTCGAGGTAACTATTTAGGCTTGAAATCAACAACTATAATTAACCTCTCAGCCACAAACACCATAACTTACCTCCCTTTCTTAGCATTATTTGGTGTTGGTGATTCAAACTGAATGATTCTGAAGACAAAGTAACAACCCTCGCTCTTTGGCAACATATATTTTAATAAGTGAAATATTTTAATACAATTTTTGACCTGCAAAAATAAATAACATTGCATTAATGATAACAGGATTTTCATTTGTTTTGTTACTGATGTCTGTTATTTCCAGATTGTTATCAACCACAAACTTTATTTTATACAAAACATCATAGAATTCTGTTGTATTGTCAGATCCTATGGTACTGCATGGAGGTTCTATGGTACTGTTTATTCACATGTTATTTCAACCAAATTTCTTTGCTATTTTTGTATTTATCTACCACAGTACCAGGATAGGATGCCATGCTACTAAAAATACGCAATAGTCAAACTTGTATATAACAGCCACTAAAAGGTCAAACTTGTATATAACAGCCACTAAAAGGAATCTGAAAATCTGTCCTTTAGGCCACTCCAAATTAAATACTTGTTCTTCGGACCCGCTCGCACCTTAAAATTCAGATTGAAAATTTCGACAAAAAATGTTTTCTCACCATTTCTTCAACATTCCCTCTTCATGTCTCATGATTTTTAAACAATTTAAAATAAAAAAAGTCGCCCGCTTATAAGATTATCTTGAATTCTCATTTAAAAACATAAAAATGAGGGAAAAATGATTAAAAAAATATTTTAAAAAAGTATCGCTCGCTTGTTCAAGATTTTAGCGCCTCAAAAAATTCAATTTTCAGAAAAAAAAATAATTAAAAAAATTTCGCTCGCCCGCTCCATTTTTTAATGAAAAAATCAGAAGAACAAGTAATCAATTTGGAGTGGCCTTATGAGTAGTTGTTCTCTATATACGGATTAAAATTATATCCACTATTCATTAATGAGACTGCCTTTTATAGACAGTAATTTGTTATATAGAGGTGTCCGTTAGACTTATTATTATTTATTATTAATTATTAAATATTAATTATTGTTTATTAGGACAGTCATCTGAATCCATAATGTAACCTCCATTATTATAGATAGACCAATCATACACTGTTATTTGAATGTGGAATTCGTTCCCGGTCCTCTTTTCTGTGAACTACATATAGGACAGCTTTGCTGGAAAAAAAGAAGAAAAATGGTTAGGTTTATGGTGTTTAACACCACTTTCAACAATATTTCAGCTATATCGTGTCAACAATATTTCAGCTATATCGTGGCAGTCAGTTTTATTGGTGGAGGAAGCCAGAATACCCATAGTAAACCACCAAGTCACTGGCCAACTTTATCACATAATGTTGCATCAAGTACATCTCACCTTAGCGGGATTCAAACTCACAACGTTAGTGGCGATAGGCACTGCTTGCATAGGTAGTTGTAAATCCAACTACCATACGTTCACAATGGCCCCTAAAGAAAAAAGGAATAATCAACCATTACCCTAAAATTACATATTAATGAACCTCGTAATGTTGAAGTGACAGACATTTTTACAGTAAATTAGCCAATTATTCCAGTTACATGGTGGTAAATTACGCTACTATGAATAAGACTAGTTTCCTTCAAGTTATCCATGAGAACACAGTATCCGGCCAACATTGATTGTATACATACTTGTTTTAAGTCATCAAAAGGTTGGTTATCCTGTATAACAAAAACATATATTTAACTAAGAGGGGAAATTTAGGCCTATAAAACTAGTTTAACCCCTCCACTTTTTATCAAAGTGCCTGTACCAAGCAAGGAAAGTGGAGTCATGTATTCATGTATTAGGGTTATCGATTTCGCCTGTTTCTACAATTTTCTCTATTGGATTTTTGAAATGTTCTGAGTGGAGCCA
Source organism: Gigantidas platifrons (assembly GCA_002080005.1). Lineage (NCBI taxonomy): Eukaryota > Metazoa > Mollusca > Bivalvia > Mytilida > Modiolidae > Gigantidas > Gigantidas platifrons. The sequence continues at coordinate 151,859 of MJUT01043950.1, read as the reverse complement.
TATGTCTACCCATGCCACAGACTGTTATTTCAGTAAGATAATACTATAAAAATTCAGCTCTTCTATGGCCATCATACACATTTTAGAATACATTTTTATGCATAAAACACAGTCTTCTTCTCACTCAACTGACTGAGAGAATCCAAACATTACATGAACGCTGTAATCAGAAGATGTAATCAGAAGATGTAATTTGAAGGACATACAACATAATGGCAAACAAAAAACAACAACAAAAACCAACATAATGGCAAACAAAAAACAACAACAAAAAAACAACATAATGGTAAACAAAAAACAACATAATGGTAAAAAAAAAACAACAACAAAAAAACAACATAATGGCAAACAAAAAACAACAACAAAAACCAACATAATGGCAAACAAAAAACAACAACAAAAAA
>MJUT01043949.1:256269-266369 GCA_002080005.1 Gigantidas platifrons | reverse complement strand
GTGCTCATCGTGAGGACTGTATACAAAGTTTTACTGGTCTTGGGCCAGAGGACTGGTGCTCATCGTGAGGACTGTATACAAAGTTTTACTGGTCTTTGGCCAGAGGACAGGTGCTCATCGTGAGGACTGTATACACAGTTTTACTGGTCTTGGGCATGAGGACTGGTGCTCATAGTGAGGACTGTATACAAAGTTTTACTGGTCTTGGGCATGAGGACTGGTGCTCATCATGAAGACTGGCAACTTGAGATGGTAAATTTAACCTCAGAGACATTTAACACAAAATATTTGTAGATGAGGGAGAAACAATTTGTTGCTGTTACTTATTGGCTTTCCTTATATCCTTATTCTACTAATTTTAATTTAATTTGATAAGAACTTTCGTTAATAAGGGGAAGGTATTCATTATTAGATTTGTATATGTTATTTCCAAGGTAATATAAGTAAATGGTAATTAAATGTTATAAATATTTTTCAGTTTGTCTTTATGACATTACCTATTGTAGAAGGGTCGATGGAGAGCATATCATTATCACGGTTAGGACATCTTTTATTCTAGGATTTGGGAATGAGGCTATGTTTTTTTTTTTTTTTTTTTTTCGAGAAAAGAAATGTTCGATTCTAACATTTTCAAACCATAATATGATTTTCTGCTTTGCATTTTTTAAAATGTAGAAAAAAAAAACATTCACTTGATTAAAAAAAATGCTAGCTCTTAACAGCTGTTACCGTTCCTCAACGTATACAACACTTTAACATGAGCCCACTCTCAAGATTCTACTAATGTATTTTGAACATATGCTGTTCATTTTGACGTTTAACAACAAGCAATTTTTGAAATTTTCTTGTAATGATAATGATTTCTGAACTATAAAAGAAATTTAATAGAAAAAAAAATGTTATGTAATTGGAAAGTACAAGCGAATATTAGGCGTAAAATGTTTATATATAGCAATATAAAAATGACTGTTTAATTATATAACTCTTCATATTGTTTTTTTTTTAGTATAAGAGGAGTCGTTGTGGTCAGGACAGTATGGTAGTTGGATTTACAACTACTAGTACCTATGCAAGCAGTGCCTATCATGACGAAAGTTGTGAGTTCGAATCCATTCATGGCGAAGTGTATTCGATACAACAAGATATTGCACGCTACGTCGTACTAAGAATATCCCCACTCAAAAATTATAAGTCACACGGTAAACAGGAAGTAGATGTGCAGTAAACCTGGAAAGGGGAGACACGGTACAAGTCACCATACCAAAGCCACATATCAAATATAAAATCATTTCTTCTAGTAGAAGCTGAGATATCTGTTACGAACGTTTTCATTACGGCAAACATGAAAAATTCTAAGTCGCGCGGTAAACAGTAATTAGATGTGCGGTAAACCTGGAAAGGGGAGACACGGTACAAGTCACTATGCCAAAGTCAGGTATAAAAAATAAAATCATTTCTTCCAGTAGCAGCTGAGACATCTTTGATGAAAGTGTGAACGGACGGACAAACTGACGGACGGACAAGGTGATTGCAATATAGCCCCTCTCTACGAGTGGGGGTATAATATGTGATAAATTTTGTCAATGACTTGCGACAGATCAGTGGTTTTCTCCTGATACTCCGGTTTCCTCTACCAATAAACTGACCACCACGATATAACTGACATATTGTTGAAAGTGGCGTTAAAAACATCAAACAAACAAACAAACAAACAAACAAACAAACAACAAAAAGCATTATTTTACATCGATCAACACTGATCAGCTGTCCACTCAAAACAGGCTAAATCTTCCCACACATTTGAAAAAGATATACCCGATCCTCAAAATGCTTTTAGCTCATACAAATAAAAGCTATCAGTCATTTTTCCCTCTTGACGTATCATATACCCGGACAACGGTGTTTGAAATAAAAACAGACATATTTAAATATCCAAAACAAAGATATCATATGAAGGTTTGTTAACAGTAATTTAAATACAAAGAGATTTTGCACCTGTTGTGGGGTAGTTTAAAATAGAAGGTAATTGAATATTGATATTTAAATGAAATATTATCTCGTACCTGGTTGAACTTTCAAGTCAAAAACAATGTGTTTGTTTTGTTGTTGGATTTGTTTACAAGGAAACCGTGTGCAGTTTTAACATAACTATATACATTACAGGGGGAAAGAGTTAGGATTACGGTGTTTGATGCCACTTTCAACAATATTTCAGTTATAATCGTGGCGGTGAGTTTTATTGGTAGAGAAAACCGGAGGACCCAGAGAAAACCACAGACCTGTCGCAACAATCGGCAAACCTCGGGTGAGTCCGCTTCCCTATGATGAAGGTACGGAATCAGCCGAATTTGCGACGAGCGCTGTCGCAAGTCACTGACAAACTTTATCACATAATGTTGTATCGAGTTCACCTCGCCATAAGTAGGATTCAAACTTACAACTTTATTGGTGATTGGCACCGATTGCACAGGTTTTGGAAATCCAACTACCATAACTATATACAGTTACATTACATCAGTGAACAGTGAAAAAAATATGTGCAACTTTGATGGACTGACATTTTAACTGTGTTCTTTGTTAATTGATCAATATTTGATACTCACAATAACACTCGGTCCCATTCCGTTTCGTCTAATGTTAATCCCCATTTGTTTTTGTATAGATTCGTCATTTATTTATGTTATTTTTAGTGTATTTTATTTACTTACACAGAATGCTGTCTAAGCACGATTCTCATATCAGATGATGTTCGTCTCATATTAGATGATGTTCGTGTCATATCAGATGACGTTCGTGTCATATCAGATGATGTTCGTGTCATATCAGATGATGTTCGTGTCATATCAGATGAGGTTCGTATCATATCATATGACGTTCGTATCATATCAGATGACGTTCGTGTCATATCAGATGACGTTCGTGTCATATCAGATGATGTTCGTGTCATATCAGATGTTGTTCGTGTCATATCAGATGAGGTTCGTGTCATATCAGATGACGTTCGTGCCATATCAGATGATGTTCGTGTCATATCAGATGTTGTTCGTGTCATATCAGATGTTGTTCGTGTCATATCAGATGAGGTTCGTGTCATATCAGAGGATGTTCGTGTCATATCAGATGAGGTTCGTATCATATCAGATGACGTTCGTATCATATCAGATGACGTTCGTGTCATATCAGAGGATGTTCGTGTCATATCAGATGATGTTCGTGTCATTCAACGTGTCGTTTAACACGACGGATGCCACTATTGATACAGGAACTCCTTCCTGAACCAAAGAGTTGACAGTCGTTTAGTATTTTAGTTGGATTCATGTTGCTCAATCTTTAGTTTTATGTGTAGTGTTTTGTTGACAATTTTTTGTTTGTCTGTTTGTCCATTATTTTTTTTTTGGCATTTGTATTGTCTGTACTTTGATTTACAGCTTTTGATTTAGATAAAACTAAAATACAAGTTAGAATAACTAGTAGAATAAAAACCAATCCAACTGGACAAAGCAGCAGAGAGGCAGGCAAGTTGGGCCTTGATTTAATATGTGCCTCTCGTGCCAAAATCGAGATTTGTATTGATTTCGTGCAAACGTTGTATTTATGAGATAAGGGAGGTAACTCAAATATGTTTACAGAAATTATGGTCTGACAATGCAACAATATCATTTGTCTTACAGTCACTCGAGAGACATGAAACGCACTCACTCAGGGCCATCTTAACAAAAAACACAATATAGAACCCTGGGCACATCCCACTTGTTATCATAAAAATTAACATTAATATTGTTCCTTATCTTTAGTAAAACACATGCTAATATGCATTTTCCAATAACAACTTCTTCGTCTTCTTCTTCTTCTTCTAAGATCCGCTTCAATTCAGATGAAATATACCTGTACAAACTCAGCAACATAAACACGGACATCACAAAAACAGGGTCAGTACCGTTTCTACCTAAAGTCTTGACGTCATCATAATACCGATGGGATTTTAATTACCCTTGCCCCTTGATCAAGCGTCGTGTTAGCAGCAGTCAGGTATAGCACCTTTATTATCAAACAAATTATTTTTCATTTTTATGTTTCCAATTTTATTCCATAACATCAAATTGTACGGAAATACGGAAAATTACCTGTACTCTCTTTGATCTAATTGATTTGTCTCTCAGTCAAAAGTGCAATGTTTTTTTTGTCTTAAATTAGTTTTAATCATTGTTATTTACAAGCATTATTTGATTTTTTTTCTTGTAGTTGTTTCATCTTAGGAATTATTTGATCTCCAGAGGTTTTAGTGATGGTATATACCAAATTATGAAAGCATAATTTGTATATGTTTAGAATCAAGACGGGTAGATAATGACATCGCTTTTCAAAACTACCGTATATTCCGTACGATGGCACAAACAAGCTAAAAAATATCAATAGGAAACGTTTTGATTGACTTAACAATTGGCGGTACACTGACGATTCCCAGCAGTGTTTCAGTCACATCACATGTCCAGAGGTAGATATGGAGGAGGAGCCAAAGCTATGATGTAATGAAGGTCATAAACATTTAGGTAGTTTTTGACATACAAACTACTTGATATCCCGAATTCTAATATGACGTCCTTCAAACGCTTTGGGTCCAAACCCTTGGTAAAATATGCGTATATTGGTATATCAGCTGATCGGCAATATCATAATTTGCTTTGGCTGTTCAAATGCCGTATTTGTCCTATTAGAATAGAAATACTTCATAGGGGCTTGAATATATACTGATTTTACCACGGATTGGACCTTTATCGCTCGTGGTAAAATATTTGGCATAAAGGGCCATTTACCCCTCGCTATCGCTCGTGATAAAATATTTGGCATAAAGGGCCAACCCGTGGTAAAATCAGTATATATTCAAGTCCCCATGAATTATTTCTTAAATAAACTAATAGAGCAGCCAGTAATCAGGGCCACTTTCAACAATATTTCAGTTATTTCGTGGCGGTCAGCTTTATTGGCGGAGGAAACCGGAGTATCCGAAGAAAATCATTGACATGCTTTATCACATATTGTTGTATCGGGTGCACCTCGCCATGAAGGGGATTCCAACTCACAGTAGTTGTGCTATTCACTTATTACATAGGTAGTTGTAAATCCAGCTACCACACGTTCACGACCACGACGGCCCCCTTTACTTGTAATGTCTGTCTAAATAATAATATTAAAAAATTACGAATGTAAAAACAAATGTTTTCAGAGAGATTTCTGACAAGATTAAAGTTACATAATATTAATACTTTATAATCTGTTTGCAACATAAGTATACAATACGTCTTAGTACAGTTTTTATGCTGCAGTCATCTGACACCATCTGGATTTTACCATTAAATTATACAATCTTAATAAAATGTGACATCTTACCTAAAATATATTGGCAATTTAGGTGTAGAAATAAGAATAAACTATATTTTTTTTGCACTAGCAACATATTTTATAAATTGTAGAAGTTTTTAGTATTGACTTGTTTTAGCATCGTTAATTGCCAATGTTTCCATGTCAACAAGCGTGTGTACCACATAGGAATCCCAACAAGCGAAGATGGTTTTTTAAACATATCCTCTGTTCGTTCACAGGTTTCGCCATGTCAACAATGATAAAACAGGCCTGAATACATCACTGGGTAATGTTTATTGTTCGACCAAGATAAAAAATAATCGCTTACATGTGCCATAGTTTAAGACGCTCGACATGATTAAAACCACTTTTATTTCAAGACAGCCTAAACAGCAGACACAAAAGTGACACCATCATAAACGTGTCACCCGGGGGGCGGACCGTCCCCTCCTATAATAAACGTGTCGCCCGGGGGGCGGACCGTCCCCTCCTTTAGCTCCTTTATTTTCCACATGTTATATGAAGTTGGTTAGCTCTATTGGGCAAACATAATAAACAGAAAAAGAACATTCTGTATTACAAGGTCTCGAATTAAACCTCGTTATGAAAAGAGAGTTAAAACAGTGATTGTCAACATACGCTACCACCAATATCAACAAAACAAACAATTACCTCCCATCTCAGATCAAAGACCATGACATAATATGCCAATAAAAATGTCAATATCAACAAAACCAACAACTTTTGATATGATACTGGATAGAACTTCATATAAGTTGTAAAACTTGTGTTCAATCCTATTGTATACATGTATTTTTGGCAATAAAATATGTTTAAATCAACAACTACCTCTCACCCCAGTACAAGAAGTCGGTATCGTGACGAAGAAAGACGAGGAGTTCGTTTTGTTCAATGATATTGAAAGTGACATTGTAATTGTCGATTGTGAGGCTAGTTTGAAGTTTCTTTGTGTAGATGCAGAAGACGTATTTGCTGATGGAACATTCAAGTGTTGCCCATAGCAAAAACTATATACAATACATGGGTTTAGGACAGTACATACCAATAGTATTTTGCCATTTGCTTGCCAAGTCAGTAGATTGCTACCGGGAGATATTTACTTTTCTTGCGGAATGTTGTGAAAAGTATAACCTAAGAATGAATTTTACCACTTTGCATGTTGATTTCGAAGAAAGAATGCTTGTCGTCGTGAAAGAGTTTTTCCAGACGACATCATCAAAGCATGTCATTTTTACCTCGGCCAGTCATGGTGGCGAAAAAATATAAAATCTAGGACTTTCAAAAGAGCACAAGAAAAGTAACAGCGATGTTAGCAAATGGTTACACGACCTCTCTGGATTAGCCTTTCCTAGCCCAGAAGAAGTAGCTGATTGTTTTACTGAAGAATTGGTACAATATATGTCCAATGACAAAAAAGTAGAAGTTTTTAGCTGATTACGTACTATCCACAGATGTTGATGACAATGCTTTATTTCCATCATACGTGTGGGCCGAAACTCCAACAACTGCAAGAAACACTAATAATGTTTTTGATTTTTTGTGTTTAACGTCACTTTCAGCTATATCATGCGTCCAGTTTTAGTGGTGGAAGAAGTCAGAGTACCCAGACTGAACCACCGACCATGGGCAAGCAACTGGTAAACTTTATCACTTGTGGCTGCGAGTCGAGTGCACCCTTTTTTTAATTTACAAAGACTGGCGCGAACCCACGCCGTATTGGTGATAGTGGACATAAGGCATTACATAAGCACTACAATGAACAGTTTTATGCATCACATCCATCTATGTTTGTATTTATGGACAATATCATGAAACTTCAAGCAACTACCTACATTAAATTGCAAAGTACAAATGCAACAGTCGTTAGAAGCAGGCATAATTCAGTAACAGAAACATTTGACATTGAAAAATACCACAAGTATGCAAGTGGAGAACTCAGCCGTAGTGACTATGTTTGTGTATTAAGCTACAAATTGCATCCTTTAATCTAATCATGTTGTTCAGTGACTGTAAATAGTTTTATGTTTTATGTACGTCCTTTTAAGATGTGATATTAAATGACTTTAACTCAGCCAGTGTAAACTGTCGGTCCTAAGCTCGGATAAAGGAGGAAGGAAGTCAATAATGTTTTAATAAAAAATTAAAATTAGATTTTTTTTATAAACAATGGCGTAATCGTATATATTTTATTTGGCGCAAATGATACTAGGTATTTTAACAAGAAATGTGTGCATCACAAAATACGCCCTTTGACCTAATGACCCCCAAAATAAATAGGGTTCTTCCCCTTCCACAGGGGAATCATGTGGCCAAGTTTGTTAAATATCCAATATACAGAACTAAAGTTATGTGGAAATAACCCTATTGTCAAAAATTATATTTATTGTAACGGTGACCTTGACCTTTGACCTAATGATCCCAAAATAAATAGGGTTCTTCCCCTTCCACATGGCAATCATGTGGTCAAGATTGGTCAAGATCCAATATACAGAACTAAAGTTATCATGTGGAAACGACACTGTTGTCAAAAATTCTATTTATAGTAACGATGACCTTTGACCTAATGAACTCAAAATAAATAGGATTTTTTCCCTTCCACATGGGAATCATGTGACCAAGTTTGGTAAAGATCCGATATATAGAACTAAAGTTATTGTGCGGAAACCTGTGTGGACATTTAATCATCAGATGAGCAATACAAACTCAGGTGAACCCCTGGTTCTTTAAACTTTGTATCTTGCAAAGATATAATGGAGTTTACAAAAAAATACCGTCTTTAAGCCTTTTGTTAACCATGTCATCAATTACAGAGCTGGGTCACTGGCTTAATAAATGCTATTATGTATAATGTATTCTTATGTAAAGTAAAATTTGATACGATTTGTAATCAATGCCATAAAATACATGTTTTATCACAGCTGTTTACTATGAAAATATGTAAATAAATTGTATATTCTAAATATGTCCAATATATAAATATTTTAGTGAAGGGTGTATTAATTGTATTCAAATTTAAAAAGAAGTTGTATCTGAGTATATATTTAATAAAAGTTTTTTGTATATATACGATCAGACTACCGTACTAGTATTTGTATAAAATCGGAACAAAATAAATTTTTATCCATTTCAGTTCAAATTTAGTGGAAATAGGGCAACTCTGGATAGAGAATGGATGAAGGGGTCTCGAGAGCCTGAACTCACTCATCAGAGATATTAGAAGAAATGTTGTCTTTGGAAATGATATTGCCAAAACAAAGGGGTAACTATGACATAATCACAAAAACTTGGCATAATATTATAATGGATGATCAAGGGGCATAATTCTGGAATGATAAAATTCAGATACCTCAAAATGAAACTTGACCTGTATTTTATTAGTTAAATTGGGATTTCAAAATATTAGTTAAATTGGATGTCAGAAAATTAAATCAATGCTGGAAAACCAACAGTTGCATAATTAGCTGTGGTGGACATCTTGTGTAATTGATTGGGTCAACAGACGGACAAAATTTTGAAAGGGGTATATGGACCAAATTTGGTTTTATTCCATCCAGTGGTTCTGAAGAATATTGTCAATTTTTCAACCAATTAGAAGCCATAACAGCCATCTTGGGTGTAGGGCAAGGTCATCGGACACAATTTTGGAAGAGGACCATCCAAGGAGTATCACACCCAAATTTGGTCCAATTTGGGCCGAGTGGTTATTGGGAAGAAGATCAAAATATGTAAAGTTAGCGAACAGATGCCAAGTGATGGGAAAAGCTCAATTCAGTCTTTGGCTCTAGTGAGCTAAAAATTTGAAAACCTCTTATGAAAATGCAATGACATAGGAAACATCCACAATCCTCAGCTGAATTGGATGCTATCCTTAGATGGAACAGACTCAACCGAGTTATGACAAGTGATATGGACTAGAATACATTTTGTAGGGAACTCAACATCCTTGTTGATGCTAAATTTATGTTTTATTCAAGATAAACAAATTGAATTGGTCGGCATTGCCCTTTCCATAAAAAATAAAATCAAGACAACTCTAATAAATACAATAAGCTTATACAAAAATATAAACTATAATGCAAACTTAAGCAGACAAAGAAAAAAGTGGCCTTGTAAGACAGTGACACCTGGTTAAGCATGGATAGTCATAAAAAAATTACCAGTGACACCTGGCTAAGCATGGATAGTCATAAAAAATTACCAGTGACACCTGGTTAAGCATGGATAGTCATAAAAAAATTACCAGTGACACCTGGCTAAGCATGGATAGTCATAAAAAAATTACCAGTGACACCTGGTTAAGCATGAATAGTCATAAAAAAATTACCAGTGACACCTGGCTAAGCATGGATAGTCATAAAAAAATTACCAGTGACACCTGGCTAAGCATGGATAGTCATAAAAAAATTACCAGTGACACCTGGCTAAGCATGGATAGTCATAAAAAAATTACCAGTGATACCTGGCTAAGCATGTATGTCATAAAAAAATTACCAGTGACACCTGGCTAGGCATGGATAGTCATAAAAAAATTACCAGTGACACCTGGCTAAGCATAGATAGTCATAAAAAAATTACCAGTGACACCTGGTTAAGCATGGATAGTCATAAAAAAATTACCAGTGACACCTGGCTAAGCATGGATAGTCATAAAAAAATTACCAGTGACACCTGGCTAAGCATGGATAGTCATAAAAAAATTACCAGTGACACCTGGCTAA
>MJUT01043949.1:201628-229955 GCA_002080005.1 Gigantidas platifrons | reverse complement strand
GACCCCAACCTTCCACCTCTTTGTAATGAGACCCCAACCTTCCACCTCTTTGTAATGGGACCCCAACCTTCCACCTCTTTGTAATGAGACCCCAACCTTCCACCTCTTTGTAATGAGACCCCAACCTTCCACCTCTTTGTAATGGGATCTCCATCGATAATACAGATACATTTGTATAAACAAAACTCCATAGATTCGCTTCTGTCTGTATAAATGTAATCCACTACATTTCTTTACCGCCGATTTCTGTCAAACAAATACAATGTAGATTATTAAACTTTAAGTTAAGACTTAGACAACTTTATTGAATTCCATCATATAAAACATGTTTGTTTTCCAATAAATTGCAAATACATCTCTTTCTTTATATGGGGTACCCGGTAACGACGGGCGGCACTAGTGGAGCATGAACTACTTACCCTTCCTGCGCTCACCCCGGATTTTACTCAATCTATAGTTTTATGTGTCATGCTTTGTAGATCGTTGTTTGTACTTTTTGTACTTTTTCGTTTGGCCATTGTGTTGTCTGTTCTTCGATTTACGGATTCTGATTACCCCTTTGGTATCTTCAAACTCTTCTTAACATATTTTCAAAAATTGAAAACTGACAATTTCCGGGTGAGCCTTTTTCTCCAATGCTATCTTTTTACCCTGCATGGACCAAAGGTATTTTATTCACGTTGCGTCTGTAGTGGTTTGTTGTCTGTCGTCCGTAAACTTTTCACATACAAAAACAACAAACAAACTTTTGTCTCAAAATCGTAGGACCAAGCGAAACGAAAGGTGACCCAAAAAAAATCTACTAGGATGGTCCTCAACCGTTTATTTCATGTTTGTTAAATTCGGAAGTTTCAACATTGCTGCTAGGGGTATTGGATTATTGAAGTAATTATCAAATTTTGAGTCTCCTGAATGTAAATGGAACATATTAATTGTTACAGGGAACGTAACTTCCTAAATTACCTGCAGCTGGTACTGGACAATGTTTGTGCTTTATTGTGTCGATCTGAAATCCAAAATGGCTTCCACCACTAAAATGAATTATTTTTCAATCATTTGAGGAATACAAAATGTATGTTAAATTTTTGAACAGGTTGTACGAGATAACCTGATTTGGTGCTGTTTACGTATGCTTAATTAAGTTAGAACGGGAAGACGTTTATGAAAAGCGAAAACAGTTCAAAACCAGGTTATAACATACATGTATTTCTTATAAATTTTACAATCTCAGTTGATACGATATTCCAGAGCTTGTGGTTCCTATAAGGATTTCCTTGACAGAGGATTGCTGCTAACAAGGAAGCTACTGAACCAAGTGGTCCTCTTGGTTAAGTTGAAGTCATCACTTCAAAAGTGTTACGGTCGCCACCATGACTTGGTTATGGAATATCTGTGTCACAAATGACCTCGGATTTGTTCCACTTGTCGTAAACACTTCCCGGTCCTTTCCTCATTCATGAATGACTTATCACAGGTGTATCAGGCTCGAACGTCCGACCGCCAGATTGTCCGCACGGACATAATCATCCGGGCCGGACGATTCAGCCTATGCAATCTGTTCCGACCCTAGGCAATTTTGTCCGGCCTTTGTTCATGGAATCAAAAGATTTCAGATGCAAATTAGGGTTATATTTCCTTACAATCGCCACAAGACACAATAATCGGTGAACACTTCTCAAAGGAGCATATATTGAATGAATCAAATTAGGGTTCATTTTTCCTTACAATCGCCACAAGACACAATATTCGGTGAACACGTCTTAAAGGATATAGTATATATTGAACGAATCTATTAAGTACATTATTTGGCAAACATGGAAGAGCGTTTATAACGCACTTCTGAAGTATGCAATAGACAAAGAATATCAAGAAGGGCTGACTGAAAACGAAAAGCGGAAAATAAGAAGACAGGCAAAGCAATTAGTAGCAAAAGACAATCCTCTATGAATTATTTGACCAATTAGGATGGAGAGACAAGACGGGTTGTAAGGGAAACAGAAAAGCACAGGATTCTTCGAGCTTGTCACTCAGATTCCACAGCAGGTGAGTTGAAATTTCTGCATATATTCAGATATTTTTTTTATTATTATTCGCATATTACATTAAACATACTCTATAAATATATATACAATGTATATACATGTATACAAAATGTATGTATACACAATGTTAAATAATCTACGTCATATAACGTATTTCTAAATGTTCGAGGGCAAACTGATGTTCTATGAATTTGTCAAAATTTCAGTAGTCAAATAGTTCCCCAAATCTATATCTAAGTCCATCCTGTATGATTTTCCGAAACTGGGACTGAATATTTGTCCATAAGGTCTTGGTACACATATTTATCAATGAATTTCTTGAGAAAAGGACGAGACCTATATAACAAGCTTTTCTTTATTAATTTGCAAATATGTATCTGCAAAACAAGTATGCTTATCTTTTCATTATTAATTGCTTATATATATTTTTTTAGTAAAGATGAAAGTAGATGATGTTGATGGTGCATACAACTGTCCCATCTGTCAACAACCATCGGTAAAGGAAGTCATAGGTTGTGACAGGTGCATGGAATGGTTCCATTTACAATGCTTGGGGATCCAAGAAGAATTGTCCAACGCAAAAACTTGGTTTTGTTGCATTTGCAGGAAATAAAATAAACTTTCCAATATTTTTTTGGTTTCCTTGTGTAAATAAAGTATAAAATACATAATATTTGTCATAAATTTGTTTTGTATTTTTTAGCGTACATTTTGTGATAACAGACCGGACCATATTGCCTGAACCCGTAGTATTCCACCTAGTCTAAAATGTCCGACCGGACGATTCAGCCTAGGCAATATGGTCCGGTCTGACAATCCGGCGGGCCGGACAATATTGCCTGCTACACCGGGTTTTTAACTAGATTAATACGACGTGTGCCACTAGTGGAGCAGGAACTGTTTACCATTCCGGAGCACATGTGTTCATCCCCGGTTTTTAGTGGGGCTCGTGTTACTTGATCTTTAGTTTTATGTGTATGTTTTGTAGATCGTTGTTTGTCATTTTGTACTTTTTCTTTGGCCATTGTGTTGTCTGTTCTTCTTCGATTCTGATTTCCCATTTGGTATCTTCAAACTCTTCTTCCTGCAGATCTATTCATTTTTTTCTACAAATCAGAGCTGCAGCTATACTTGGTTGACCGTTATGGAATATCTGTGTCACAAATGACCACGGATAGGTTCCAATTGTCGTAAATATTGCCCTGTCCTTTCCTCTTTCATGACTTATTGCAACAGTGGTTTCTTTCCATCAGTGTATTCTTTCCAGATGACAAGTTACACTAGTGTATAATTTCAATAGGAATTATTGCACTTGGTTATTTTTTCCATGCTAACCCTAACCCTAACCCTAACACTAACCCTAACCCTAACACTAACCGGAAATTCTACACACCGGAATAAAAGTACGCTTACATTATCACCGGGTTTGTAACTACTGTAGATTAACACGACGGGTGCCACTATATAGTGGAGCAGGAACTGCTTACCCTTCCGGAGCACCGGAGTTCACCCCGTTGGGGTTCCTGTTACTCGATCTTTAGATGTGTTTGTTTTGTAGACCGTTGTTTGTCCTTTTGTACTTTTTCTTTTGGCCATTGTGTTGTCTGTTCTTCGATTTACGAATTCTGATTACCCCTTTGGTGTCTGCTGCAACTGTATATAAATAACGTGCCTTTTTACAACAGCATCGATGTTGCAATCTTCTAGTTACTTTCTTCACTTCAATATATTTTCCTTTGCATGAACAACACATTTTTAATTATTAGCACACCTGGCAAAAAACCAAGTCACCTTTTACCATCACTTGGCGTCTGTTGTACATTTTAAACTCACATTCAAATCTTCTTCTCTGAAAACACTGAACCCAATTAAACCAAACATGGCAGGGATGGTCCTTGCCCACCAATTGTTTGTAGGAGGGCTCATGTTTTATTTATGTGTTTTGTACATAGTGGTGTCAATCACGATGAGTAACATGTATATAGGGTAAGGTAAAAATAAAAGGCTATAAAAAGCATTATAAATTAAACATGAGAAGTATCTGGTTTTCAGAAACTGTTTTGATTTATGTGGCTTGATATGTAGTATAGTCATGCATAATTTCTTAGGGATATCTCAAGTATTAAAAACATTTTTATGTCAAAATATGACGCCAAAATTGTCAGGAGTGCAACATGCTTGTGTGACATTTTGAAATATACACTTTTTTTAAAGGTGAAGTTTATAGTAATATGCACTGGATTTTTATTTATTATTTAAACTTGTTATGTTGGTCATCATTTGAGTACATTATACAGCTCTTTTGTCAAATGATTTTAATATGAATTTGTTTTTACAAAAGAGATTGCTATGTCAGGAGTGCAACACAAAAATATGAAATTTCAAAAAGAAAATTGAATTTTGAATCAATGACTCACACAAAATCAGCAAACGTTGTTGTAACTATTAACACAATATGTTCTTCCATGAAAAAAACCTTAATTTGCCCAATTCATATATGATTTAACACTCAGTGGTCATTAAAGAACACCCTCTCCCAAAGTCAGGAGTGCAACTTTTGAAGTTTAGAGGCTCACAATTAAAAAGTACCCAAGCCAATATATTATGATTTTGTTTTATTTTTTAGGAAAGATTATAGTCATAATAAAATTACCTGATAGATATGAATATTTGTTCAAAAATCCATATCTTTGCTCTCAGGAGTGCAACACTTTAATAATGATATATTTATAGAATTCAATTTTAAAGTAAAATTAATTATCCAATGACATGTTTACATTCAAAACTGTTTCTTGCAATATAGAACACCCCGCGGGAACGGCCCGGGGTATAGAAATGGTACCGAGAGCTCCTTCGGCTTGAAGGGGCGTCCGTCGGTTGTGTGGGATGTATAAATTCACAACCAACCCGTCCTTCGGATGAGACGTAAATAAAACCGAGGTCCCGTGTTGAGAGATTGCCACCCTCTTCGCATGTTAAAGAACCCAGTGTAACAGCTCATTATGAGCATTATGCTCATGATGAGTGGTCCATAGGAGACCTGTTGCACTGGCAAAATTATCTGTCCCTACCCATCACCTTTCCTTGTTTCGAGTCTCGTGGCGTTTAAATTTTTAAATGTTCTCGTCCTGAATATAGCTGAACAATTGCTCGCTGGACGTTAAACATCAATCAATCAACCTTACTAAGCTATTAAAACTATTTCACTTGGTAATGTTATAGCACCATTTTGTCACAAGATTTACTTTTCTAGTTAGATTCATTATTATTAATGCTATAATTCAACCAATTTTTACTTTTAAGAAGAAAATGTTTGCTAACTTGTAAATCAGATTAACAAATAAGAATGTTGGGGATAGTGCTTTGAGATTGCTTGCTGCTATACCAATTCTTAAAAAATTACTTTCAATGAAAAGCCATAAATTATGTTGCACTCCTGACATAAATGTACCATTACAAGGAATACAGTACATTTTCTGTTTCTTTTCAGCACCAAACTTTGAATGAAGAGTTAATTTTCAGATCTAACCTGTGATAATGGCAAAGATAATTGTAATTGTAATTAATGAGGACTATTTTGATGATTTATTCCTGTTTTTTTTTTTATATGTATGCATTATGTCAGGAGTGCAACATTTAAACAGGAGATTTAAGGTATCTTATTTAAGTTTTTATTTTATTTATTTTATTAAATAACACTTCAGTAAAATTTTCAAATTGATAGGACTTTTATTAAGTCGTCTTACTACAATGCTGCTATTTTTATTGTAACTACACCCTATTTTATCTGAAAAATGTTAAAAAAAAATTGTTTAATTATATACTGAAGTACATGAAATGTATCAGATAAAATTAAAAAATCTCCTGATTAATGACCAAATGTCTTAATTTACAAGTAAAACTCTCAAATTGAAAGCTGAATGTGTATTTTTTGTGGTTTATGCATTGTTTGTCTACATGTATAATTATGTCAGGGGTGCAACAAAACAGGAGACTTGTGGTGTCTAATTTAGGGTTGTTTTTTTTAAATAACAGTTCAGTGAAATTTTCAAATTGATAGGACTTTTATTAAGTTGTAATTGAGGACTATTTTGATTTATTCCTGTTTTGTATATAATATGTCAGGAGGGCAACAAAAACAGGAGAAATGGGACACATTTTCAGCTGGACATAACTCCTTTCATTGAAATGATAAATCTACTCTGTTTTTTTTTCAGTGAGTTTTAAAAAGGCTACATTTTAGTATGAAATTATTTTTTTGTTAATTTCTTCAGGCTTTTTTTCTTATTCAAAACTTTTTCCTTCACCAACAAATTCATGCATACAAAAAATGAAGAAAAAAGAATAAAAAAAGAAAAATTCAAGGAAAGTAAATGTTATCTGTGTACCAAAAGTAATGCCTATGCCTCTGCCATCAATTAAGTGTGAAAAAAATGTTGCTATTTGTTATATGTTTGTTTAAAATTATATTCTGAAAATCTGTACTTAATTCAAATTTGAATGGTGATTCATGTTGAATAAAGGTTCAGAAATTTTTTATCTCTTTATTCTCAGTTATGGCCATCTGGATTTATTAACTTCAATGTATAGTTATCAAGATGCAACAAAAGAAAATATGCATAAACCAACTTGAAATTTGGTCAAAATTTTAATAACTGGAACCATTTTTTTTTCCTTTACCCTATAGTGGATATCTTATAAGAGGCATGAGTTGTCTACCCTTTGTGGCGAGCACCTGGTTTGACCCCCGGCTTTTGGTGACCATCATGTTGCTCTTATTTTAGCTTTCTGTTTTGAATTATGTTTTGTTTGTCTTCGTTCTGTGTCTTATGCACCCAATGTTGCCAGTGTCTCTGTATTGTTTATTCATGATTGTCTCTTCGGGTTTCTAACCGTTTATTAACTTTTTCAACGGAAACACATTGTATTGTATTTCATTTCCTATTAAAACTAATATCAAAAAGCAACATAGTTGCTCAGAGGGCCAGCATATTACCCACAAGTGTTCCAGAAAAGACTTCATGACAATATTCTTTCTCTGAGTGGACGGTTTTCAGTTCCATTTTGTGGTGTCCGCTACGATTTCCGGGGGACAAAAAGATTTGCTATGATTTACATGTTCGTTTAATTTGCTCAAAATGTCATGATTTAGCAACTCCCGCACTATCAAACATAATGTGATAAAGTTTGTCAACGAATTGAGGTAGGTCGCTGATTTTTCTCCGCATACTTCGGTTTCCCCCACCAAAAAAACCACGTTATAACTGAAATATTGTTAAACATCATAAAACCAAACCTAACCAGGATTATTCCGGTAAGTACTTTACTGGACAAAACACAAATACCGGATGTTGTAAAGACCTAAACATGCATCCTTAAAATAGGTCAAAAGGTCAAATTCCATGTCACATCCCAAACTTTGACACTAACATAGTAATATATACAGAAACATTGAAGGATGTGCAAGAAAAGTTTGAAGATACCAAAGGGCAATCAGAAGCCATAAATGGAGGAAGGACAAACAATACAAAGGTCAAAAAGAGGAAGGACAAACAATACAAAGGTCAAAAAGAGAGGGGACAAAAACACAAACAATAATTTATAATGCACAGAAAACTAAACAGCGAGCAACACAAACCCTCTAGAAACATAAAACCAAGGGTGAACTCAAGTGTTCTAGAAACATAAAACCAAGGGTGAACTCAAGTGTTCTAGAAACATAAAACCAAGGGTGAACTCAAGTGTTCTAGAAAGGTGAGTAGTTCCTACTCCACAAGTAGCATCTATTTCTTATACTGTTTTTATATAAGAAAAAGAAAAAAAATGGAAAAATGGACCAACTAGTTGTACATTTCCTTTGTTAATGATATGATAACGGGATTTTGTTATGTTTTGTTAAAATTGAATTTGTGGTCTTGTACTAGACTGGGATGGTAGAACTTCTCCAAGGTGGAGGGACCGTCGTGTTCGTACAACTACCTATGCAATAAGTGTCTATCACCACAAAAGTTGTGAGGTCGAAACTCGCTTTGACGAGGTGTACTCCATATAACATTATGTGATAGAGTTTGTCAGTGATTTTCTCCAGGTACTCTGGCTTCCTCCACAAATTTTTTTTTAAAACTGACCGCCACAATATAACTGCAATATTGTTGAAAGTGGTGTTAAACACCATAACCATAATAGACCAGCGGCACGATTATAAAAAATTAAATTTAATGCACCCATCGAACACACACCTATATTATACATCAATGTAAAGAGGAAAATATAATGTTCATATCAATTTGCTTAGATAAATAATAGATAACAAGAGATTTAGTATTTTTTTTTATGATTTTAATGCAATCTTGAGATAATAATATATCATTGATGTAAAACATTTAAAATGTGTATAACAATATCACAAAAGACATGAAAAGGGAAAAAATACAACTGGTAAAGTAAAATGTGTATAACAATATCACAAAAGACATGAAAAGAGAAAAAAAACTGGTAAAGTAAAATGTGTATAACAATATCACAAAAGACATGAAAAGAGAAAAAAAACTGGTAAAGTAAAATGTGTATAACAATATCACAAAAGACATGAAAAAGGAAAAAATACAACTGGTAAAGTAAGTAACAAACGATAAATATTTCATTATAAATATAGTAAAAAATATTTTAAATTATAGTACAAATTTTATCATAGATAAATAAAAGGGGAAAATTCATAAAATTTCAGCAATTAGTTCTATCAAATAGTAAAAAAAAAAATTATTTTATTGATACACCCAACCAGGGGCCCACCTGATATTATCTGATAGAATGTTTAATAAATACTAAATAATGAATAGCTTAATGTGATTGTTGGAACAATTCTATGATGTAATGTTTATTTTTTTTTATCAAATGTAATAAAACATTTATTAATTAATATGATTATGATAGATAATAAAAAAAAATTCAACAAACGTGGTAGCATATAAAAACTTAACAGTGAATGATTAGGTTTTCATTACAGTAAAACAACCTTCTAATCTGAAAATATGAAAATTAAACTTAAGTTATTGTAATAGATCAGAGATAGCAAAATACTAGTACAATGAAAGATGGACAAATACTGTTACATCAGAGATGGCAAAATACTAGTACCACCAAAGATGGCCAAATACTGTTACATCAGAGATAGCAAAATACTAGTACCATCAAAGATGGCCAAATACTGTGACATCAGAGATGGCAAAAGACTAGTACCACCAAAGATGGCCAAATACTGGTACATCAGAGATGGTAAAATACTAATACCACCAAAGATGGCCAAATACTGGTACATCAGAGATGGTAAAATACTAGTACCACCAAAGATGGCAAAAGACTAGTACCATCAAAGATGGCCAAATACTGTTACATCAGAGATGGTAAAATACTAGTACCATCAAAGATGGCCAAATACTGAGACATCAGAGATGGCAAAAGACTAGTACCATCAAAGATGGCCAAATACTGTTACATCAGAGATGGCCAAATACTGTTACATCAGAGATAGCAAAAGACTAGTACCGTCAAAGATGGCCAAATACTGGTACATCAGAGATGGTAAAATACTAGTACCACCAAAGATGGCCAAATACTGGTACATCAGAGATAGCAAAAGACTAGTACCGTCAAAGATGGCCAAATACTGGTACATCAGAGATGGTAAAATACTAGTACCACCAAAGATGGTAAAAGACTAGTACCATCAAAGATGGCCAAATACTGCTACATCAGAGATAACAAATGACTAGTACCATCAAAGATGGCCAAATACTGTTACATCAGAGATAGCAAAAAACTAGTACCATCAACGATGACCAAATACTGGTACATCAGAGATGGTAAAAGACTAGTACCGTCAAAGATGGCCAAATACTGGTACATCAGAGATGGTAAAATACTAGTACCACCAAAGATGGTAAAAGACTAGTACCATCAAAGATGGCCAAATACTGCTACATCAGAGATAACAAATGACTAGTACCATCAAAGATGGCCAAATACTGTTACATCAGAGATAGCAAAAAACTAGTACCATCAAAGATGGCCAAATACTGTTACATCAGAGATAGCAAAAAACTAGTACCATCAAAGATGACCAAATACTGGTACATCAGAGATGGTAAAAGACTAGTACCACCAAAGATGACCAAATACTGTTACATCAGAGATGGTAAAATACTAGTACCATCAAAGATGGCCAAATATTGGTACATCAGAGATAGCAAAAAACTAGTAACATCAAAGATGGCCAAATACTGGTACATCAGAGATAGCAAAAAACTAGAACAATCAAAGATGGCCAAATACTGTTACATCAGAGATGGTAAAATACTAGTACCATCAAAGATGGCCAAATACTGTTACATCAGAGATAGCAAAAAACTAGTACCATCAAAGATGGCCAAATACTGGTACATCAGAGATAGCAAAATACTTATACTATTAGAAGATTCGGTAGCTACACTAGATGGTGGCCTGAGTCCAGTACTATTAGAAGATTCGGTAGCTACACTAGATGGTGGCCTGAGTCCAACACTATTAGAATATTCGGTACAATTAACAGGTTTTTTAGTTCAGATATAATGATGAAACAATAAAATAACTGGCTACACTAGATGGTGGCCTGAGTCCAGCACTATTAGAAGATTTGGTAGTTACACTAGATGGTCGCCTGAGTCCAGCACTATTAGAAGATTTGGTAGTTACACTAGATGGTCGCCTGATTCCAGCACTATTAGAAGATTTGGTAGTTACACTAGATGGTCGCCTGAGTCCAGCACTATTAGAAGATTTGGTAGTTACACTAGATGGTCGCCTGAGTCTAGCACTATTAGAAGATTTGGTAGATAAACTAGATGGTGGCCTGAGTCTAGCACTATTATAAGATATGGTACAATCAACAGGTTGTATCACTTCAGAAAAAAATGATGAAATAATAAAATAAGTGGCTAAACTAGATGATGGTTGAGTCCAACACTATTAGAATATTCGGTACAATCAACAAGATTTTTAGTTCAGATATAATGATGAAATAATAAAATAAGTGGCTATACTAGATGGTGAGCTGAGTCCAGCACTATTTGAAGATATGGTACAATCAACAGGTTGTATCACTTCAGAAAAAATGATGAAATAATAAAATAAGTGGCTAAACTAGATGGTGGCCTGAGTCCAGCACTATTAGAAGACTCAGTACAAATCAACAAGTTTTTAGTGAAAAAATGATGAAATAATAAAATAACTATCAGCTACACTAGATGGTGAACTGAGTCGAGCACTATTAGAAGATTCGGTAGCTACACTAGATAGAGGCCTGCGTCGAGCACTATTAGAAGATTCGGTAGCTACACTAGATGGTGGCCTGAGTCGAGCACTATTAGAAGATTCGGTAGCTACACTAGATGGTGGCCTGAGTCGAGCACTATTAGAAGATTCGGTAGTTACACTAGATGGTGGCCTGCGTCGAGCACTATTAGAAGATTCGGTAGCTACACTATATGGTGAGCCGAGTCGAGCACTATTAAAAGATTCGGTAGATACACTAGATAGTGGCCTGCGTCGAGCTCTATTAGAAGATTCACAGAAAGGCTTTGGAGTTTTTGGAGGTGTAGGTACATAGAAGGTACTCTGTACTGGAGCTGGAGAAGATTCACAGAAAGGCTTTGGAGTTTTTGGAGGTGTAGGTACATAGAAGGTACTCTGTACTGGAGCTGAAGATACCCGTTTTCTGACAGCTAATTCAGCTGTTGGATGGTGTTGTAATTGGTTAACAATTATAAGTGTATCCAATGTTCGGGGAAGTCCATCAGATCTTCTCTGCATAACACGGCTAATAATCTAAAAATAGTTTTAGCATACAGAATATTTATATAGCAATGAAGATAATACAAGAAATGGAAGTTTTAATTTTTAAATTAAAAAATAGCTGACATTCAACGTGATATAGATTAGACTTCTAAAGATATTTTATTAGTGAAGATCTCTCTACAATACAATCACATAATTCAGATACAAATAACACTAAACAATATAGAAACTAAAATAAGTTATATACAAGTATATTCAGAATGAGGCTTACCTGTTTAACTAATGCTGTCTTATATACCTGCTGCCTTCTAACTTTTTCTTCTTTTTCAAGTTTGTCTCTTTGTTTGCCTAAGCTAAAAAATTCACCAAAGTCATTTTAATGGTTTTGGTTTGGTTTTATGGTGTTTAACACCACTTTCAACAATATTTCAGCTATATCGTGGCTGTCAGTTTTATTGGTGGAGGAAACCGGAGGACCCGGAGAAAACCACAAACCTGCCGCAAGTCACAAACTTCATCACATAATGTTGTACACCTCGCCCGGTGCGGGAGTCAAATCCATAACATCAGTGGTGATAGGCACCGATTGCATAGGTAGTTGTAAATCCAACTATCATATGATCACGCCCACGATTGTCCCTGAACATATATAGAACTGGAATATAAATAGCTAGTTGACAATAGCTGGTCTAAAGTACCTCGGGAAAAACATGGGTGAGTCTCAGAATTTCAAACATGTTTTTAAAGACATTTGAAATTCTATTTTGCATCAAGTTATATATAACAATTACAAGTCTTAATTGTAAAAAATCAGGCTCACCAATGATCTCTACTGGAGGCTCAACTAAGTTTCTACTGGAGGCTCACCTGAGAATCTAATAAAGGCTCATTTAATCATCTAATAGAGGCTCACCTATGTATCTTATGCAGGGGCGGATCCAGGATTTCAAGTTAGGGGGGGGCGCACTTAAAAAAAATCGCAGCGAGTGGAGGGAGGGGCAAAAATTTTTGAGGTATTTCGTGTGAAAAATCATATTATTTCCAATTTAGGGGGGGGCGTGCGCCGGGTGTGCCCCCCCTTGAATCCGCCCCTGTTATGGGGGCTTACCTGTCCATCTAATGTAGGCTCAACTAAGTATATAATAGAGGATCATCACCTGATGATCAAAAGTAGGCTCACCTGCATCTCTAATGGAGGCTAACATGACTATCTAATGGAGTCTTACCTGAGTATCTAAACGAGGCTAACCTGAGTATCTAATGGAGTCTTACCTGAGTATCTAAAGGAGGCTCACCTGAGTATCTAAAGGAGGTTAACCTGAGTATCTAATAGAGGCTTACCTGAGTATCTAAAGGAGGCTCACCTGACTATCTAAAGGAGGCTCTCCTGAGTATCTAATTGAGGCTCACCTGAGTATCTAAAGGGGGTTAACCTGAGTATCTAAAGGAGGCTCACCTGAGTATCTAAAGGAGGTTAACCTGAGTATCTAAAGGAGGCTCACCTGAGTATCTAAAGGAGGCTCACCTGACTATCTAAAGGAGACTCACCTGATTATCTAAAGGAGGCTCACCTGAGTATCTAATAGAGGCTCACCTGAATATCTAAAGGAGGTTAACCTGACTATCTAAAGGATGCTCACCTGAGTATCTAATAGAGGCTCACCTGAGTATCTAATAGAGGCTCACATGAGTATCTAATAGAGGCTCACATGAGTATTTAATAGAGGCTCACTTGAGTATCTGATAGTGACTCACCTGAGTTTATAATAGAGGTTCACCTGAGTATCAAGTAAAGGTTCACCTGAGTATCTAATAGAGGTTCACCTGAGTACCTAGTAGAGGTTCATCTGAGTATCTAATAGAGGCTAACATGAATATCTAATAGAGGCTCACCTGAGTATCTAATAGAGGTTCACTGGAGTATCTATTAGAGTCTCACCTGAGTATCTAATAGAGTCTCACCTGAGTATCTAATAGAGGCTCACTTGAGTATCTGATAGTGACTCCCCCGAGTTTATAATAGAGGTTCACCTGACTATCTAATAGAGGCTCAATGGAGTATCTAATTCAGGCTCACCTGAGTATCTACTAGAGGCTCACTTGAATATCTAATAGAGGCTGACCTGAGTATCTAATAGTCTCACCTGAGTATCTAATAGAGACTCCCCTGACTATCTAATAGAGGCTGACCTGAGTATCTAATAGAGGCTCACCTGAGTATATAATAGCAGCTCATCTGAGTATATAATAGTGGCTCACCTGAGTATCTAGTAGAGGCTCACCTGAGTATCTAATAGAGGCTAAAATGAATATCTAATAGAGGCTCTCCTTAGTATCTAATAGAGGCTCACCTGAGTATCTAATGAAGGTTCACCTGAGTATCTAATAGAGGTTCACCTGAGTATCTAATAGAGGCTCACCTGAGTATCTAATTACTGTATACCAGGTAACTTTCGCGGCAGTTTTATTTTCGCGGTAACATTGGAAGCGCGAAAATAAAACTGTCGCGAATATTACAAGAAAGGGAAAATACTAGTAAGTAGAATAGAATATTTCAAGGAAATGCCAAATCCGACAATTTGTCATAGATAAATCAGAAGAAAAAAGCATGACCATTTATAAGCAGACGTCGGATGCAAAGCGATGTTCTACGTAGGATATTTGTTTTCCATAAAATAAACTATTAGATACAAAATAAAATGATACAATATTCATTATTTACAAGCTTGTTAAAATATTAAAACATCAATTGACATTTGATTTGCACAATAAACAGTAAGTGTTGTGTAAACATGTCACACTTCAACCGTTAATCCACACCTGTGTTACTTTTCACGGATCAAAGAGTTTACTGATTAACAACAATGCCGGTGGCGTCGAATGCACTTTTGATCAAGTCTGTTCTGTCTAATAAATGTGTGAGTGTTTTTACAAGCCAGCGTGCGTGTATTGGCTTTATGACACTTAACCTCAGATCGATTTCAAATTTATCCAGTTTCTTGTTTTTCTTCTGGAGAATTGTCATGTAAAACATGCTCAACTTCCTTGTTAGCACTCTCAAAAGCAGGCTTGTCAGTTTGTGGAAGTAATGATGATTTTGAGACCGATGTTTTTATCAAAAAGTTATACATTGTTCCTCTTTAACATTCAAAACTCAAATGAGGTGAATATATAAGAAAACTACTCACAAAATGCGCAAGTATAGTTAAAGCCGTAAAGGGGGGATCGTCATTTATCGATCTCTGATAGGATTAATTAAACCAGTATCAAACAGTTTTAATTAATTGTAAACAATTCGATGATGTGGTCAAACTACCTAAGAAAGATCAAGGCAGATCTTTACCATCAGGAAAATATGACACAGCATGTTTTTGTCTAAATAATACTGTATACCTTTTATCACTTCAGGTTGTCTGTGAACCGCGAATTTAAAACAGCACGAATGTGGATTTCGTCAATAAATCGCGAAAAAAAAGACGGCACGAAAATTTCCCGGTTTACAGTAAGGCTCACATGAGTATCTAATAGAGTTTCACCTAAGTATCTAATTAAGGCTCACATGAGTATTTAAAGAGGCTCACCTGAGTATATAATGAAGGTTCACCTGAGTATCTAATAGAGGCTCACATGAGTATCTAATAGAGTCTCACCTGAGTATCTAATAGCGTCTCACCTGAGTATCTAATAGAGTCTCACCTGCGTATCTAATTAAGGCTCACATGAGTATTTAATAGAGGCTCACCTGAGTATATAATGAAGGTTCACCTGAGTATATAATAGAGGCTCACATGAGTATCTAATAGTCTCACCTGAGTATCTAATAGAGGATCACCTGAGTATCTAATAGAGACTCCCCTGACTATCTAATAGAGGCTCACCTGAATACCTAATGGAGTCTCACCTTAGTATCTAATATAGTCTCACCCGAGTATCTAATTAAGGCTCACATGAGTATCTAATAGAGTCTCACCTGAGTATCTAATAGAGGCTCATCTGAGTATCTAATTCAGGCTCAAATGAATATCTAATAGAGGCTCACTTCAGTATCTAATAGAGGCTGACCTGAGTATCTAATAGAGGTTACAATGAATATCTAATAGAGACTCAATTGGGTATATAATAGAGGCTCACCTGGGTATCTAATAGAGTCTCATCTGAGTATCTAATAGAGGCTCACCTGAGTATCTATCAGAGGTTCATCTGAGTACCTAATTCAGGCTCAAATGAATATCTAATAGAAGATCACCTGAGTATCTAATAGAGGTTCATCTGAGTATCTAATAGAGGCTCACCTGAGTATCTAATTAAGACTCACATGAGTAGCTAATAGAGGTTACCATGAATATCTAATAGAGGCTCACCTGAGAAACTAATAGAGGCTTACCTGAGTATATAATAGAAGCTCACATGAGTATTTAATAGAGCTTCACCTGACTATCTAATAGAGGCTCACTTTAGTATCTAATAGAGGCTGACCTTATTATCTAATAGAGGCTGACCTGAGTATATAATAGAGGCTCACCTGAGTATATAATGAAGGTTCACCTGAGTATCTAATAGAGGCTCACCTGAGTATATAATGAATGTTCACATGAGTATCTAATAGAGGCTCACCTGAGTATTTAATAGAGGCACACCTGACTATCTAATAGAGGCTCACCTGAGTATCTAATGAAGGTTCACCTGAGTATCTAATAGAGGCTCACCTGAGTATTTATTAGATGTTCACCTGCGTATCTAATAGAGGCTCACCTGAGTATCTAATGAAGATTCACCTGAGTATCTAATAGAGGCTCACAGGAGTATTTAGTTCAGTTTCACTTGAGTATCGCATAGAATTCTACCTGAGTATCTAATATAGTTTCACCTAAGTATATACTGGAGGCTCACCTGAGTATCTAATAGAGGCTCACATAAATATTTAATGGAGGTTTACAGGAGTATTTAGTACAGTTTCACTTGAGTATTGTATACAATTCTACCGGAGTATCTAATAGAGGCTTCACCTGAGTATCTAATGGAAGCTCACCTTATAATCTAATGGAGGCTTACCTGCATCTCAAATGAAGGTTCATCTGAGTATCTAATAGAGGATCACCTGAATATCTAATAGTCTCACCATATTATTTCATAGAAGCTCACCTGAGCATCTAATAGAGGTTCACCTGAGTTTCTAATCGAGGCTAACATGAGTAGCTAATGGAGTCTTACCTGAGTATCTAATGGAGTTTTACCTGAGTATCTAATAGATTCTCCCCTAAGTATATAATGAAGGTTCACCTGAGTATATAATAGAGACTAACCTGACTTTCTAATCGAGGCTAACATGAGTATCTAATGGAGTCTTACCCCAGTATCTAATAGAGTCTCCCCTAAGTATATAATGAAGATTCACCTGAGCCTATATCAGATTAATCAGTTTGTCGTAAATGAGTTCTCCTCCAGTTTTTAGTGGGATTTTAGTATCTACAAACTTTTCTTATAATTCTATTTGGTGGTCAGTATCAGATGACTTACTCTTCAGCAAACTTAATTACTATCTGCTCTAATCTTCTTTCTTCTGCCTCTTGCTTTCTTTCTGCAACTTCTTTTAATTCCATCTAAAGATACAGAGTAGGAAAAATTAAAATTCATCATTTGGTATACTCTTATATTTAGGGCTAGGATTGTTGGATTTATATTTTCATCTTCAGCGTATTGTCAAATATGTCGTGACTACCAGACATATTTCTTTATTTGGGGGGGGGGGGAGGTAGTTTGAATGGATATCAGCTGGACCAGTGACCACCCTTTCCCAGCCTTGGATAGGTGTCTACAAACCTTTAACACTTGAAGTGTCTCAAACTCATGTCAGTAGTGTTAGGGTTGTGTTCAGAAATCAACAACTTTAATAACTCATTTCCCCCTCCCCCTCCCCAGGAGAACACATCTGATGCCATCATAACTAGATACCCACTTCAAGTGTTAAGACAATACCCCACTCTATATAGAAATTCATAGAAAACTTGTACAACATTGAAGCATAATAGTTAATAAGATGAAAAATTATGAGATCTTCTATCTGTGATGGATACAAAACAACAAGATGTTGCACGCTACATCGTGCTAAGAATACCCCCACTCGTTCATTTGTAAGTCGCACGGTAAACAGGAAGTAGATGTACAGTAAACCTGGAAAGGGGAGACACGGTACAAGTCACCATGCCAAAGCCATATATCAAATATAAAATCATTTCTTCCAGTAGAAGCTGAGATAACTGTTACGAAAGTTTTCATTAATTTACGGCAAACACGAAAAATTCTAAGTCGCACTGTAAACAGGAAATAAATGTGCGGTAAACCTGGAAAGGGGAGACAAGGTACAAGTCACCAAGCCAAAGCCATATATCAAATATAAAATCATTTCTTCCAGTAGAAACTGAGATATCTGTTACGAAAGTGTGAACGGACGGACAAGGTAATTGCAATATAGCACCCTCTCTATGAGTGGGGGTATAAAATGGACTGCATCAGCCAAATATGGAATCAAATTATCTGATGAACAATGTTTTCAATTTGTAAAATATTAAAGACAAGACTTCTGGTTTTAATATGATTTAGGTTTCTGTAAATTATTTCAATACATTCACTTAGTTTATGCCTTGAAAAGATGTGACAGATTAAAAAATAGGTCATATATAAGTATATTCAGAATGAGGCTTACCTGCTTAAATAAAGCCTCCTTATGCATCTGTTGTTTGTTAACTGCATCTAACATTTTTTCTCTTTGTTTGGCTGAGCTAAAAAATACATCAAAGTTATTTCAATGAATATAAATAAAACTGGATCTTTCAGTTGCACTGATTGCATAAAATAAAGCTTTTTCTTATATCAAAACATATATATAGCACGACAGGTGTGACATGTGGAGCAGGAACTCCTCACCTTTCCGAACCACCCGAGTTCTCTCCCGATTTTTAGTGGGGTGCGTATGTCTCAATCTTTAGATTTCTGTGTAGTGCTTTGTAAATCATTGCTTGATCCCTTTGTCGTTTTTATTTTAGCCATTACATTGTATGTACTTATTTGATTTACGGCTTCTGATTAACTCTTTTAGTATCTACAAACTCTTCTTATCATTTTATTTGGTTGTCAGTATCAGAAGACTTACTCTTCAGCTTGCTTAATTTGCATTTGTTCTAATCTTCTTTCTTCTGCCTTTCTCTTTCTTTCTCCAACTTCTTTTAGTTCCATCTAAATATACAGAGTAGGAAAAGTTAAAATTATTCATTTGGTATACTCTTCTATTTAGAGATAGGATTGTAGTTTTTTATTTTCATCTTCAGAGTATTCTCAGCTATGTCGTGACTACCAGAATCAAATTATCTCATGAACAATGCATTCTATTTGTAAAATACTAAAAACAAGAGGGCTGGTTTCAATATGATTTAGGTTTCTGTAAATTAATTCTATACATTCACTTTAGTTTATGCCTTGAAAAGATGTAACAGATTAAAAAATAGGTCATTTTATTCTACTATTGACTTTGGAATAGGTTGCTATCTGGATTTATCAACTGGAAACAACATGTTGCCCGCTACGTCGTGCTAAGAATACCATCACTCGTTCATTTGTAAGTCGCACGGTAAACAGGAAGTAGATGTGCGGTAAACCTGGAAAGGGGAAACACGGTACAAGTCACCATGCCAAAGCCATATATCAAATATAAAATCATTTCTTCCAGTAGAAGCTGAGATATCTGTTACGAAAGTGTGAATGGAAGGACGGACGGACAGACAAGGTGATTGCAATATAGCCCCATCTCTATGAGTGGGGGTATAAAAATGTAATATTCACCAAGCCACAGGCGATGTTAATATACGTTTTTTAAAGGTTGATAAACCAGATAGCAACCTATTCCAAAGTCTATGATTGCTTTATTTCATGAAAATGTTTTATTGTTATTTACGAACAACTTCATCGTCATTTTGAGCGTTTGTTGATGATTCAGCCAAAAAAAAAAGTTAAACGCAATCTCATTGGTTATTGAACAACGAACGAACGAATTTGATAAGATAACAAAAGTCCTGTTTTTCCCAATCTATTATACCTTGCGATGGTGATATCACTTTACAGACACTTGTCAGGATCTATTTTTAGCTGAGAAAGTGATATCGCAAGTACTCAAAACCTCTTAACCAGTTTTGAGCCAATCCTATGCAAGCTAAATTACAGTCATGTAATAAATAAGTATATTCAGAATGAGGCTTACCTGCTTAAATAAAGCCTCCTTATACATCTGTTGTTTGTTAACTTCATCTAACATTTTGTCTCTTTGTTTGGCTAAGCTAAAAATACATCAAGGTTATTTCAATGAATATAAATAGAACTGGATCTTTTAGTTGCACTGATTGCAAAGAATACAAATACATGTAGCTAGTCTAAAGCACCTCTGTAATTTAAAACATAGATGACTCTTTAATTTTTCTTTTCATAACAAGACAGTTGCAACATGTGGAGCAGGAACTGCCTAACCTTTCAGAAACACCTGAGTTCTCTCTCAGTTTTTAGTGGGGTTTGTGTTTCTCCATCTTTTGTCTTCTGTGTATTGTTTTGTATTGTATGTCCCTTTTCTTTTAGCCATTACATTGTATGTCCTTCTTTGATTTATGGCTTCTAATTAACCCTTTTAGCCATTACATTGTATGTCCTTCTTTGATTTACGGCTTCTAATTAACCCTTTTAGCCTTTACATTGTATGTCCTTCTTTGATTTATGGCTTCTAATTAACCCTTTTAGCCATTACATTGTATGTCCTTCTTTGATTTATGGCTTCTAATTAACCCTTTTAGCCATTACATTGTATGTCCTTCTTTGATTTACGGCTTCTAATTAACTCTTTTAGCCATTACATTGTATGTCCTTCTTTGATTTACGGCTTCTAATTAACTCTTTTAGCCTTTACATTGTATGTCCTTCTTTGATTTACGGCTTCTAATTAACTCTTTTAGCCATTACATTGTATGTCCTTCTTTGATTTACGGCTTCTAATTAACTCTTTTAGCCATTACATTGTATGTCCTTCTTTGATTTACGGCTTCTAATTAACTCTTTTAGCCATTACATTGTATGTCCTTCTTTGATTTACGGCTTCTAATTAACCCTTTTAGCCTTTACATTGTATGTCCTTCTTTGATTTATGGCTTCTAATTAACCCTTTTAGCCATTACATTGTATGTCCTTCTTTGATTTATGGCTTCTAATTAACCCTTTTAGTATCTTCAAACATTTTGTTTGGTGGTCAGTATCAGAAGACTTACTTTTCAACATTCCTAACTTCCATCTGCTCTAATCTTCTTTCTTCTTCCTTTCTCTTTCTTTTTTCAACTTCATTTAATTTCATCTAAATATACAGAGTAGGAAAAATCAAAATTATTCATTTGGTATACTCTTCTATTTAGAGATAGGATTGTTGGTTTTTTTTTATTTTATTTGTAAAATATTAAAAACAAGACTTCTGGTTTAAATATGATTTAGGTTTCTGTAAATTAATTCTATACATTCACTTAACTTATGCCTTGAAAAGATGTAACAGATTAAAAAATAGGTCATATTATTCTACTATTGTCTACTCCTGAGGGAACTGTTCTATAGTGTTGTCTGGTACGGTATAGTACCCGAGCCAACAGTGAGGGCACTATACCTCACCAGACAATACTACAGGAAAACTGTTCTCGAGGGAGAAGACAATTATATATCTAGTACATAACATCCCATTCTAGACATAAATAGAAAACACACTCAAATTCAACATTATAATAATAATAATAACAAAATTTACAATTTAACATTATAAAAGAAACGCTTATAACAACTAGTATTACTAGTACAGCTCACTAAGATATACCCCCCGCTCCCCACATCTGTCCAACCTATTTCCATAACCAAAACATTACTGATTGTTCTGACCAAAAATGAAAGGGACCTTCCTCTCTTCACCGGTAAGCTGATGATAAAATTTCAAAACATTCTGAGAAACACTACTCAAGTTATCATACGACATAGGGTAAAAATCCTATTTTCCGTCATATCAAGTCCAATAACTCTGGAACGACACAAGCGATAATCATCAAAAATGAAAGGGATCCTCCTCTTTTCACCAGTAAACAGCTGACAAAATTTTAAAAGATTCTAAGAAACACATCTCAAGTTACCGTATGACATAGGATTTGTCTACAGACGGACGGACATGGTGAAACCAGTATACCCCCCACAACTTCGTTGCAGGTGGTATAAAAACTGAAAGTCAACAAATCACATCTTTTTGTAAATTTTCAGAAGAAAAGAGTAACAAATTTGTTTCAATAAGTTGAAATGGAACATTTCAGTATGAACTAGGAAGAACTGTTTCAGATACCTAAAACTTATGTCTCCCCCTTAATGCAGCCATCTGTACAACAACCTATCTCGAAAGATAAAAATGTTATGGCCCGAACAAGAAAATACTATTTAAAAAACAATTATTTGACCTTGAGGTCAAAGGTCAAGGTCCCATGAAGGACATTACAGAATGCGACACACCGCCTTATGGTCATGCACACACATACCAAATATCATTGACCTATCCCGAAAGACAAAAATGTTATGGCCTGGACAAGAAAATACTATTTAAAAAACAATTATTTGACCTTGAGGTCAAAGGTCAAGGTTTCACTTAGGTCATTACGGTACGCGACACACTGCCTTATGGTCATGCACCCACATACCAAATATAATTGACCTATCTGAAAAGACAGAAAGGTTATGGTCCGGACAAGCTTCGCTGAGAAGAAGCAGAAGAAGCGGAAGCGGAAGAAAAAATCAGACTAAAACAATATGTCTCCCTTCGTTCGAAGGGGAGACATAATTAATTACTGTTGGTGATTAATGGTAACATTGCAGTTACTGAAGTTAAATGTTGGGTAACTGGAAGTGTTTTAGATCTGTTTTCAGTTTGCATGACTTGTAGTTTGCTCATTAAGGGAGATAAATCTTGACAAAAATATATAAAAACTAGGAAGAACTGTTTTAGATGCCTAAAACTTATGTCTCCCTTAATGCGGCCATCTGTACAACAACCTATCTCGAAAGACAGAAATCTGATGGCCCGGAAAAGAAAATACTATTTAAAAAAACAATTAGTTGACCTTGAGGTCAAAGGTCAAGGTCCCAAAAAGGTCATTACAGTACACGACACACCGCCTTATGGTCATGCACCCACATACCAAATATCATTGACTTATCTCGAAAGACAAAAATATTATGGCCCGGACAAGAAAATACTATTTAAAAAACACACCTTATGGTCATGAACCCACATACCAAATAAATACTATTTAAAAA
Organism: Gigantidas platifrons; assembly: GCA_002080005.1. Classification (NCBI taxonomy): domain Eukaryota; kingdom Metazoa; phylum Mollusca; class Bivalvia; order Mytilida; family Modiolidae; genus Gigantidas; species Gigantidas platifrons. The sequence continues at coordinate 206,721 of MJUT01043949.1, read as the reverse complement.
AACAATTATTTGACCTTGAGGTCAAATATCAAGGTCCCACAAAGGTCATTATGGTATGCAACACACCGCCTTATGGTCATTCACCCACATTCATTGATCTATCTCGAAAGACAAAAATGCTATGGCCCGGACAAGAAAATACTATTTAAAAAAACAATTATTTGACCTTGAGGTCAAAGGTCAAGGTCCCACGGAGGTCATTGCGGTGTATGACACACCACCTTATGGTCATGCACCCACATACCAAATAAATACTATTTAAAAAACAATTATTTGACCTTGAGGTCAAAGGTCAAGGTCCCACGAATGTCATTACGGTACGAGACACACCGCCTTATGGTCATGCACCCACATACCAAATATCACTGATCTATCTCGAAAGACAAAAATGTTATGGCCCGGACAAGAAAATACTATTTAAAAAACAATTATTTGACCTTGAGGTCAAAGGTCAAGGTCCCACAAAGGTCATTGTGGTATGCGACACACCACCTGATGGTCATGCACCCACATACCAAATACTATTTTAGTGTTAAATCTAGGATCTGAAAAGGGCACACATTTGTTTGTATAAAAGGGCACTTTCGATCGCGATGAGCGTTGTTAAATGGCACTTCATTATGTTCACCATTGCACATGAGGGCTGTTCCATTGAAACATGTAAGCCACCTGGGGAAGACATTTTTAAATTGCTGCTATGTGTGGTTGTATCAGAACTTCAATCTAAATATATAGAAAACCCAAATCCTAAATTGTTTCTATGGGCTGTTCCCCTATTTTGAAAGTGCCTTCCCTTGGTACAGGGTACCTTATATGTGTAAATGGAACAGTCCTGATGTACAATTTAAATTGTTCTCAATGGATCCAAGTTACAATGCCTTCATGATATCTTTCAATAAATGGCTAAATAAAACCAAAAAAAATGTTTTCTTCATCATAATATTATTTAATAAAAACAAAAACCTTATCACAATAAAGACAGCATTGCAAAATTCAACACAATAACATTGTTATATACACTTTAAAAGTTATCAGACAGTCATGGATAGCTTAAGTAAAAAAAACAATATACCCTGAAGTACATGTACCAGGGATTTAGCCAGGATTTTGAGACCATTAGTCACTTTTGTGGAACAGATTTTTTTCATATAATTATGAATAAACAAGAATATAATGAGCTTAATCTTATAATCAGTTACGTTGCCTTATTGGTTAGTAATGGAGGTTGAAAACCTCCTAGGATGGGAACATACTCTGCAAATTAACAACCAACTGATAAAACATAACATTGCCACTATTTTTATCTCAAAACCACACAAATTGTAATACCCCCCCCCCTTTTGAAATATTACTGTACTTTAGTCTAATACCACACAAATTGTAATAACCCCCTCCCCCATCCTTTTTGAAATGTTACTGTGCTTTGGTCTAATACCACAACAATTGTAATAACTCATAATTTGTACAGTCTTCAGCAGAAAAAAAAATTCTGCCAGTTTACCCAACTTCTATCTAGATTCTTTGTAGGAAATCAGTATAGAACAAACGTCAAAAACTGAAGCAAGTTGTAAATAAATAATTATTTCTCAGACCTCGTAATCAAATTGCAACAATTGGAATAAAAATACTGTAGTTATTTTTTTTTTTAATTGCAGACACGAGTCTGTTTGTAAATAGTTCTATAAATAGAACGCAATTGTTACCCGGATGCTGATCAATATATAAAAAAAAATTATAAGTTATATGCGTCCTCCTGCAGTGCATTTCAATGAATTGAATGGATATGGCCAACCTTTGCATAAAAATGACCATATTAAATATGAGAACTAAGATTTCATTTCACAGAAATGAGATTAAATACATCAAAAGTTTGTTTGGTTAAAAGTAGCTTCGGTGGATTGCGAACTCGCACCATTTTTTTTTTTTTTAGTTTCTTCAAAGGATGTATGTACACGTCCTTGGTTGCTTTAATCAAAGTGACGATTACAAAAATATGTCCAATTTAAATACATGTCATAACTATAAAAATATAATTATCGTTGATTGAATTCTTTATCCAGGTAAATCAAGCTAGGTGAGATCAAAGATTACGCAATTAAAACAAAAATTCTATAATCCGTTGATTGGCTTGTAACATAATAAAATTGTCATTGTAGTGACTAATTAGTTTTAATCAGCAAATGAAGAAGAATGGATTGTTACAAACATTTTTCTACGATTTTTTGAAAATTCAAGTGACGAATTGGGTACGGGAAATACTCGTCACTTTCGAAAATCAATCGTCAATGACGAAAGTTTTTTTTTCCTGATTATAGGTCAAGATGGCGGATTGTGAAAATTTACATAAAAATCCCTGTATGTAGGTTATGAATATTTACATAAAGAATGCCTGTATGTTGATTTCTCAGGTGTAAACAACAAAAATGGCGGACAGTTTAGAGATAGTTGAGAACGAAATCGGAATAGGCCATAGGGCACTTATTATAGACAAAGGGGGCATATTATCGTGGACAAAAAGGGCATGGCGCTGTAAAAACGGGCATGGCGTTCTAAAAAAAGGGCATGGTGCGGCACATGCTACTTTGCTTTAGATTTAACTCTATATTTAAAAAACAATTATTTGACCTTGAGGTCAAAGGTCAAGCTCCCACGAAAGTCATTACAGTACACGACACACTGCCTTATGGTCATGCACCCACATACCAAATATCATTGACCTACCTCGAAAGACAAAATGTTATGGCCCGGACAAGAAAATCGTATTTAAAAAACAATTATTTGACCTTGAGGTCAAAGGTCAAGGTCCCACGAAGGTCATTACGGTATGCGACACACCAACTTATGGTCATGCACCCACATACCAAATAAATACTATTTAAAAAACAATTATTTGACCTTGAGGTCAAAGGTCAAGGTCCCACGAAGGTCGTTACAGTACGCAACACACCGCCTTATGGTCATGCACCCACATACCAAATATAATTGACCTATCTGGAAAGACAAAAAAGTTATGGTCCGGACAAGCTTCGCTGAGAAGAAGCAGAAGAAAAAATCAGACTAAAACAATATGTCTCCCTTCGTTCGAAGGGGAGACATAATTACGCAGGAAAATATATGCCACAGGTATTTGTGCTCACGGGAAATCGTTTGAAACTAGCATAGTTCCCATCACTAGGCATATCCATTGTCAAGTGTACTGTTCAAAAATAGTACACACTGATTATCCAATCAAAATACAGCATTTTCATTTGTTATGTACTAAATAAGTATATTCAGAATGAGGCTTACCTGCTTAATTAATGCCTCCTGATGCATCTGTTTTTCTCTAGCCTTTCCTTCTAGATCTTCTATTATTTTGTCTCTTTGTTTGGCTAAGCTAAAAAATACATCAAAGTTATTTCAATGAATGTAAATAGAACTGGATTTTTTAGTTGCACTGATTGCAAAGAATACAAATACATGTAGCTAGTTAACAATAGCTTGTCTAAAGCACCTCTGTAACTTAAAACAAAACATAGATGACTCTCAGTTTGTCTTTTTCTTAACAGCTAGTATAAGAAGACAGGTCCAACATGTGGAGCTGGAACTGCTTACCTTTCTGGAGCACTTGAGTTCACCCGTGGTTTTTAGTGGGTTCGTGTCCCTCGATCTTTAGATTTCTGAGTATTGTTGTGTAAATCATTGTTCGATACCTTTGTCCTTTTTCATTTTGCCATTCCATTGTATGTACTTATGTGATTTACGGCTTCTGATTAAACCTTTTAAGTATCTACAAACTCTTCTTATCATTTTATTTGGTGGTCAGTATCAGTAGACTTACTCTTCAGTATGCTTATTGTGTATTTGTTCTAATCTTCTTTCTTCTACCTTTCTCTTCCTTTCAGCAACTTCATTTAATTCCATCTAAATATAAATATAGGAAAGATTAAAATTTAGAGCTAAGATAGTTTTTCTTTTATTTTCATCTTCAGCATATTCTCAGCTATGTCATGACTACTAGATCTATATTTCTGGGTTTTTTTTGGGGGGGGAATTTGACGGATATAAGTTGGACCAGTGACCCCTCTTCCAGCCTTGGATAGGTGTCTACAAACCTTTAACACTTGAAGTGAGTAACAGGTCTCAAACTCATGTCAGTAGTCTTAGGGTTATGTTCATGATCAGACGCCAACAGCCTTAATAACTCGCTCCTCCCTTCCCCACCCCCATGTGAACACATTTGATGCCATCGTAACTTAGATACCCACTTCAAGTGTGAACACAAGTCTTCACTCTATATAAAAAATCATAGTATAAAACTTGGACTATTTTGAAGCATTATAGTTAACAAGATTAGAATTGTGAGATCTTCTGTGATGGAGGTAAAATACATACAAACAAAATGGAGGACATCATCCAAATATGGAATAAAATTATCTCATGAACAATGTCTTCAATTTGTAAAATACTAAAAACAAGACTTCTGGTTTTAATATGATTTAGGTTTCTGTAAATTAATATTATACATTCACTTAGTTTATGCCTTGAAAAGATGTGACAGATTAAAAAATATGTCATATATAAGTATATTCAGAATTAGGCTTACCTGCTTAATTAAAGCCTCCTTATACATCTGTTTTTTGTTAACTGCATCTAACATTTTGTCTCTTTGTCTGGCTAAGCTATAAAATACATCAAAGTCATTTCAATGAATATAAATAGAACTGGATTTTTTTAGTTGCATTGATTGCAAAGAATACAAATACATGTAGCTAGTTGACAATAGCTTGTCTAAAGCACCTCTGTAACTTAAAACAAAACATATATGACTTTCAGTTTGTCTTTTTCTTATATCAAAACAGTATAACACGACAGATGCGACATGTGGAGCAGGAACTCCTCACCTTTCCGAAACACATGAGGTCTCTCCCACTTTTTAGTGTGGTTTGTGTCCCTTGATCTTTAGATTTCTGTGTAGTGTTTTGTAAATCATTGCCTGATCCCTTTGTCGTTTTTCTTTTAGCCATTACATTGTATGTCCTTCTTTGATTTACGGCTTCTGATTAACCCTTTTAGCCATTACATTGTATGTCCTTCTTTGATGTATGGCTTCT
>MJUT01043949.1:186262-201552 GCA_002080005.1 Gigantidas platifrons | reverse complement strand
TATGGCTTCTAATTAACCCTTTTAGCCATTACATTGTATGTCCTTCTTTGATGTATGGCTTCTAATTAACCCTTTTAGCCATTACATTGTATGTCCTTCTTTGATTTATGGCTTCTAATTAACCCTTTTAGCCATTACATTGTATGTCCTTCTTTGATGTATGGCTTCTAATTAACCCTTTTAGTATCTACAAACTTTTCTTATAATTTTTTTGGTGGTCAGTATCAGAAGACTTACTTTTCAGCATGCTTAAGTTGCATTTGTTCTATTCTTCTTTCTTCTGTCTTTTCCCTTCTTTTTGCAACTTCATTTAATTCAATCTAAATATACAGAGTAGGAAAAAATTAAAATTAAGAAATAAATCATGGAAACCAGAATGTGTTTTGAGTTTTAACATGGGTTGGCAAATATTAGTATTTTATCCCGAGCCGGAGGCAAGTGATAAAATTTACTAATATCCACAAACTTTATACAATATATTTTGCCCGGTGTCATATGGTATTTTGACCCCCATGGTATATTGACGCTGGGGTCGATTTTTCATCATTGTATTTTGAACCCCCTCATTTCTACCAGAAGAGAAGGGTTCATAATACCACAAGAGAGGGTTTGATATACCATGGGTAGGGGGTCAATATACCATGGATAGGGAGCTTATGATGCGGTTAAGACGGTCCAGGTTGTGTTCACAGGTCAATAACCTTAATAACTCACTCACCCTCAGGTGAACACATCTGATGCCATCATAACTCGATAACCACTTTAAGTGTTAAGACAATACTTCACTCTATATAGAAATTCAGAGTAAACAGGAAAATATTGAAGCATAATAGTTAATAAGGTTAGAATTATGAAATCTTCTGTGACGGATGTAAAATACAAACAAAATGGAGGACATCATCCAAATATGGAATAAAATTTTCTCATGAACAATGTCTTCAATTTGTAAAATATTAAACACAAGACTTCTGGTTTTAATATGATTTAAGTGTCTGTAAATTATTTCAATACATTCACTTAGCTTATGCCTTGAAAAGATGTGACATATTAAAAAATAGGTCATATATATGTATATTCAGAATCAGACTTGCCTGCTTAATAAAATCATCCTTACGCATCTGTTTTTTCACTTCATCTAACATTTTGTCTCTTCGTTTGGCCAAGCTAAAAATACATCAAAGATATTTCAATGAATATAAATAGAACTGGATTTTCTTAGTTGCTCTGATTGCAAAGAATACAAATACATGTAGCTAGTTGACAATAGCTTGTCTAAAGCACCTCTGTAACTTAAAACAAAACATATATGACTTTCAGTTTGTCTTTTTCTTATATCAAAACAGTATAACACGACAGATGTGACATGTGGAGCAGGAACTCCTCACCTTTCTTCAAACTTTTCTTATCATTTCATTATTATAACATAGAAAAAACACAGACAGAAATAGTATTTAGTACACACAACTCACTTCTGGAATAACAATCATCAGGTATTCTAAAAGACAAATGATTGGGAAGACAAACAACCTAAAAGTCCTTGTACAGTGGGTGACCAAAATCAAACAACCTAAAAGTCCTTGTACAGTGGGTGGCCAAAATCAGACAACCTAAAAGTCCTTGTACAGTGGGTGGCCAAAATCAGACAACCTAAAAGTCCTTGTACAGTGGGTGACCAAAATCAAACAACCTAAAAGTCCTTGTACAGTGGGTGGCCAAAATCAGACAACCTAAAAGTCCTTGTACAGTGGGTGGCCAAAATCAGACAACCTAAAAGTCCTTGTATAGTGGGTGGCCAAAATCAAACAACCTCAAAGTCCTTGTACAGTGGATGGCCAAAATAAAACATCCTAAAAGTCCTTGTACAGTGGGTGGCCAAAATCAGACAACCTAAAAGTCCTTGTACAGTGGGTGGCCAAAATCAAACAACCTAAAAGTCCTTGTACAGTGGGTGGCCAAAATCAGACAACCTAAAAGTCCTTGTATAGTGGGTGGCCAAAATCAAACAACCTCAAAGTCCTTGTACAGTGGATGGCCAAAATAAAACATCCTAAAAGTCCTTGTACAGTGAGATATTTTAGAATGGGTTTAGAAAAAGTAATCATTTTACAATTGTTGTTAATCTTAGAGGTTGATATGTCACATAATGTGTATAGCAAAAACACACAAAAAGTACATCCTTGGTTATTTTCCTTAATTAAAGTAGATGGAGGATTTAAATAGAAGTTTTTCATTTTTCATCTAGAAAAAGTTTATTTCTTAACCATTCAAATAATTAATGTCCATATTTGTATTATCTGATTTAAAAAAAATAACGTCATGTACATTGAGGTCACTGTGCCTAATATCCATAATGTTATTATTGTTTATTTTATTTTGTTGATATTTCTAATCATTGAAATCATTGTATGAAATTTTGTGTTGATATATACTGCCCGTAAGGGCGATTTGATTATCAATAAAACTATTTTGTATTTGTATTTGTTACATATATACAAGACCAAAATGTTATCCACGGATATATTTTGATTATTAAATTTCTTCCACCTCATCTGGAAATTATACAATAGCATTGGAAGAAATTTAATATTGAAATATTGTCCAAGGGTAATATTTATATAATAATGTGGTCTTGTCCACATTGATATCATTATTATACTGAGTGTCTAATTGTCCAGGTAATATGCCAAAATATTACCCACGTAATATGCCAAAATATTACAGTACCAAATATCACTACAGAAACTTATACGAAGTATAATAATTTATATTAACAATAATCTGCCAGAAAGAATATTATGCAGGATAAAATAAAATGTTACATATGAGGCCTTAATTGGACATGGTCTGTCCTTTGTGGTACAGTAATTCAAACGAACTCAGTTCCACTTACATGTACAATAATTCAAACTAAATGAGTCACACTTACATGTACGGTAATTCGAATTAACTGAGTCTTACTTACTTGTACAGTAATTCAAACTACTCCAGTTCCACTTACATGTACAGTAATTCAAACTAACTCAGTCCCACTTACATGTACAGTAACTCAAACTAACTTAATCACACTTACATGTACAGTAACTCAAACTACCCCAGTTCCACTTACATGTATAGTAATTCAAACTACCCCAGTTCCACTTACATGTAAAGTAATTCAAACTACCCCAGTTCCACTTACATGTATAGTAATTCAAACTACCCCAGTTCCACTTACATGTACAGTAACTCAAACTACCCCAGTTCCACTTACATGTACAGTAACTCAAACTACCCCAGTTCCACTTACATGTATAGTAATTCAAACTACCCCAGTTCCACTTACATGTAAAGTAATTCAAACTACCCCAGTTCCACTTACATGTAAAGTAATTCAAACTACCCCAGTTCCACTTACATGTATAGTAATTCAAACTACCCCAGTTTCACTTACATGTACAGTAATTCAAATTAACTCAGTTCCACTTACATGTATAGTAATTCAAACTAACTCAGTTCCACTTACATGTACAGTAACTCAAACTACCCCAGTTCCACTTACATGTAAAGTAATTCAAACTACCCCAGTTCCACTTACATGTAAAGTAATTCAAACTACCCCAGTTCCACTTACATGTAAAGTAATTCAAACTACCCCAGTTCCACTTACATGTATAGTAATTCAAACTACCCCAGTTCCACTTACATGTATAGTAATTCAAACTACCCCAGTTTCACTTACATCTACAGTAATTCAAATTAACTCAGTTCCACTTACATGTATAGTAATTCAAACTAACTCAGTTCCACTTACATGTATAGTAATTCAAACTACCCCAGTTCCACTTACATGTAAAGTAATTCAAACTACCCCAGTTTCACTTACATGTACAGTAATTCAAACTACCCCAGTTTCACTTACATGTACAGTAATTCAAACTAACTCAATTCCACTTACATGTACAATAATTCAAACTAAATGAGTCACACTTACATGTACAGTAATTCGAACTAACTGAGTCACACTTACATGTACAGTAATTCAAATTAACTCAGTTCCACTTACCTGTACAGTAATTCAAATTAACTTAATTCCATCTACATGTACAGTAATTCAAACTAGCTCAGTTCCACTTACATGTACAGTAATTCAAACTAACTCAGTTCCACTTACATGTTCAGTAATTCAAATGAACTCAATTCCACTTACATGTACAATAATTCAAACTAAATGAGTCACACTTACATGTACAGTAATTCAAACTAACTAACTTCCACTTACATGTACAATAATTCAAACTAACTCAATTCCACTTAGATGTACAGTAATTGGAATTAACTGAGTCACACTTACATGTACAATAACTCAAACTAACACAGTTCCACTTACATGTACAGTAACTCAAACTAACGCAGTCCCACTTACATGTACAGTAATTGGAATTAACTGAGTCACACTTACATGTACAGTAACTCAAACTAACACAGTTCCACTTACATGTACAGTAACTCAAACTAACGCAGTTCCACTTACATGTACAGTAACTCAACATAACTCAGTTCCACTTACATGTACAGTAACTCAACATAACTCAGTTCCACTTACATGTATAGTAATTCAAATTACCCCAGTTCCACTTACATGTACAGTAATTCATACTAATTCAGTTCCACTTACATGTACAGTAATTCATACTAATTCAGTTCCACTTACATGTACAGTAATTCAAACTCACTCAATTCCACTTAGATGTACTGTAATTCAAACTAACACAATTCCACTTACATGTACAATAATTCAAACTAACTCAGTCCCACTTACACGTACAGTAATTCAAACTAACTCTGTTCCACTTACATGTACAGTAATTCAAACGAACTCAATTCCACTTACATGTACAATAATTCAATCTAAATGAGTCACACTTACATGTACAGTAATTCAAACTAACTAAGTTCCACTTACATGTACAGTAATTCGAACTACTACAGTTCCACTTACATGTACAGTAAGTCAAACTAACTCAGTTCTACTTACATGTACAATAATTCAAACTAAATCAATTTCACTTAGATGTACAGTAATTCTAACTAACTGAGTCTCACTTACATGTACAGTAATTTAAATTAACTCAGTTCCACTTACATGTACAGTAACTCAAACTAACACAGTCCCATTTACATGTACAGTAACTCAACATAACTCAGTTCCACTTACATGTACAGTAATTGAAATTACCCCAGTTCCACTTACATGTACAGTAATTCAAACTAACTCAGTTCCACTTACATGTACAGTAATCCAAACTAACTCAATTCCACTTAGATGTACTGTAATTCGAACTAACACAATTCCACTTACATGTACAATAATTCAAACTAACTCAGTCCCACTTTCATGTACAGTAATTCAAACTAACTCTGTTCCATTTACATGTACAGTAATTCAAACTAACTGAGTTACACTTACATGTACAGTAATTCAAACTACCTCAGTTCCATTTACATGTACAGTAATTCAAACTAACTGAGTCACACTTACATGTACAGTAATTCAAACTACCTCAGTTCCATTTACATGTACAGTAATTCAAACTAACTGAGTTACACTTACATGTACAGTAATTCAAACTAACTCAATTCAACTTACATGTACAGTAATTCAAACTAACTCAGTCCAACTTACATGTACAGTAATTCAAACTAACTCAGTCCAACTTACATGTACAGTAAGTCAAACTAACCCAGTCCAACTTACATGTACAGTAAGTCAAACTAACCCAGTCCCACTTACATGTACACAGGGCTTTCAATAAGTTTTGAAGTAGCAGGCTATTTCCAAAAAGTAGGTGGAGAAATGCGCCGACATTTTTACTTAAAATATTTCAGGAGTTGCTGTATAAAGTACCATGATATAGCTGTTAATCTGTGGTTCATTTGAATAAAATTTGATATAACTGATCTTATGCAAATTATGGATAAATTTATACCAGTATTGTCCACAACACTGGTATAACTAAAATTTTTAAAAATATCTGTATAGAATATTGGATACAGCCATACTGGTTTATTTTTTATACCTTTTATCCGAAATTTTTAATAATTTGATATTGTGGGTGTAAATAAGGTGCATATAGCCCATGGAAATAAGCTGAATGGCTTTCATGGGCTATCCTTGGTGAGAAAGTTCTCAGCAGTTACAATGAGTGGATTGAAGTTTCTGTTAATGATGGCAGTTTTATGTTTTATTTTTAAATTAACAAGAAATTTTTAAACACTTGTGTATGATGTTGAAATTTTTAAACCTAAATATATTTTACCTTTTTTACCTTTATAGTGCAACTCTAATAAAAGTACAAGTTGTATACTTGTTGGTCCAAACCTGATGGATGTCTATTTACACATGTGTGTTATTACTACAGGTAATGTATAGAACTGGTTGTTGCTAAATATTGTCTTTGTTTCAGTTTAAGTAGACAGGTTTTTACTTCAGATTAAACTTAAGTGGTTTTATTGTGTTTGATAATAAAATATTGTAAATGGCATATTTAGATTTTGTTAATTTTGGTTTGTTTCAAGTATATATATCATAAAGGGAAATAACTCATTTTTTATATCAACTTATGAAGTTGAAAAATACGATGTCAAACTTTTGTTTTCCTTTGCATTTTCTTTCAAATGCCTTTCCGGGAAGGCATTGTACTTATAATTTCAAATATTGATATTTTCGTTAATTAAAGCGTTTCTGAGATTGCGACTTTAATTTTGTCAATGTCCTTGCACTTCATCAAAGCATGGAGAAATGATACAAGAAAAGAGTTTTGATCTGCTCTGGCATTTCACTTTAGTTTTAATCAAAATAAATTATGGACAAATTGGAGATCAAACAGGGCTCTATTATACAATAAACCCTGTATTTTATACCGGATAGTCAGTCTGGTGGAAACCAATGTTTTCCGGATTGAATTTATTTTTACCGAATTTGTTTGGGAATCTCTGGGATACAGTACTAGTCCTGAACTAATCTCTCGACCAATGAAAAAACGTGTATTAAACAGTAACTGTTATTCCAGGAGGCAAAAGAAATATATAAATAAAGCGCAGTAAATATAGATTTATTATCGAAACACGACAACAATTGACATGATTGAAATAAAATGTCATTTTTTCCCCAACAAAATAGCCGGCGGTCTTTCTCTAAATAAACGGCGAAAATCGCCGGCTACCGGCTTCTATTGAAAGCCCTGTGTACAGTTGTCAGTAATTCAATATAACTTAGTCCTACTTACATGTACAGTAAGTAACTCAATATAACTCAGTTCCACTTACATGTACAGTAACTCAATATAACTGAGTTCCACTTACATGTACAGTAATTCAAACTACCCCAGTTCCACTTACATGTACAATAATTCAAACTAACTCAGTTCCACTTACATGTACAGTAATTCAAACTAACTCAGTTCCACTTACATGTACAGTAATTCAAACTAACTCGATTCCACTTAGATGTACTGTAATTCAAACTAACACAGTTCCACTTACATGTACAGTATTTCAAACTAACTCAGTCCCACTTACATGTACAGTATTTCAAACTAACTCAGTCTCATTTGCATGTACAGTAATTCATACTTACTCAGTTCCACTTACATGTATGTAGTAATTCAAATTAACTCAGTCCAACTTACATCAACAGTAATTCAAACTAACTCAGTTCCACTTACATGTACAGTAATTCAAACTAACTCAGTTCCACTTCAATACATGTACAATAATTCAAACTAACTCAATTCCACTTACATGGACAGCAGTGTAGGAAACCATTTTTTCAAACACTCGCCATTTAGGCTAGTTGCTTCAAAATTGTACTCGCCAAATTAGAATTGCACTTGCCAAGTTTGGCCAGTGGGTAGATATTTCTAATCGCCAATGATCTAATGCAAATATTTTACATGAGAAATAATAACAAAGATTTATAACATACATGTGATAGCTCCCGGATTCTGCGGGAGTCTCCCGGATTCGACCCTTCAAAATGCAAGTCCCGGAATGGTAGAAAATCTCCCGGATTCATAATCTTTGTCAAAAAGTTGAAATTACGTCCAATCTATCGACTTCCGGTATCGATTTTACCTAGGTACTTTTCCTGTGTTTATAATTAGCGACATATCAGCTGATTACACATGTCAATCTACCTGTTAATCTACGACGCTTGGGTGATTTTGTATTGATTTTCAGCAATTAAATCTTAAAAACTAATCATTTTGTTTGTTTAATAGTAAAGTTTTTGACAGGGGTTTGGCATTTTTTAAATGGCTTCTCGTAAAAGACACACGTCGTGTCCCGATGGCGATGGACCAGCTACTAAGAAAATTAAATACGCCTGCAAATTTCAAGAAAAGTGGAAAATAGAATTTGACTGCATCACCAATAGTGATAAAGGGGAATCGTATGTGTACTGCACAGTATGCAATTCGCATTTTGGTATCACATACGGAGGTAAAAACGATGTACAAAGACATGTTACATCAACCACTGGGGTAAAGCTGATGACCGTAACCGCAATTATGGTCATCCCAAGATGTCGGACATGAAATTAGGTAAGAATCTTTTTTGTCGATTAAATTGTTTCTGTAATGTATTTTAAATGACACACGTATTGGTACGATAGTAATCTATGAACTTATCACGAGGAAATCACAAATTACGACTGAAAAATGTATATGAAAGAGAAAATACGATTTAAAAAAATCGCTAAGATGACCGTAATTGCAGTTTTCAGTTACGGTCATCTTAGCGATTTTTTAAAGCTGCTTTCAATAACAACGCAACTGCACTGTGGTGGCCATCTTGGTGGGAGAGTGTGACTTCCGGACACAATTTTGGAAAAAGACCATCCAATGACTATTCCATCAAAGTTTGGTTCTAATTGAAGTTTGGTTCTAATTGAGCTACTGGTTCCAGACAAGATGGTTTTTATGTGAATTTCCCATAGGGTCCTATGTTAAACTAGTTCAGCTGTGCAGCCATCTTGGTCAGAGGGCGGGACCACCAGACACGTTTTTGGAAGAGAACCATCCAATGACTATTTCATCAAAATTTAGTTCTTATTGAGCAAATGGTTTCAGACAAGAAGATTTTTTATGTGAATTTCCCATAGGGTCCTATGTTAAATTAAGTTTGGCTGTGGTGGCCATCTTGGTCGGATGTCTGAAATGCCGGACACAATTTTGGAAGGGGACCACCCAAGGATCATTTCAACAAAGTTTGGTTGAGATTGGCTCAGTAGTTTCAGAGGAGATTTTTTTTTAATTTCATGCCCCCTTTTTTCTATTTTTAGCTTGGTGGCCATCTTGGCTAGAAGTCGGGATCACCAGACACATTTTTGGAAGGGGGGCTTTCTAGGACCATTCCACCAACGTTTGGTTGCAATTGGCCCAGTGGTTTCTGAGGAGAAGATTTTTATGTGAATTTCCCATAGGGTCCTATGTTAAGCTAAGTTCGGCTGTGGGTGCCATCTTGGTCGAAGGGCCAAACCTCCTGACACATTTTTGGAAGAGAACCATGCAATGACTATTTCATCAAAATTTATTTCTTATTGAGCAAATGGTTTCAGACAAGAAGATTTTTATGAGAATTTCCCATAGGGTCCTATGTTAAATTAAATTTGGCTGTGGTGGCCATTTTGGTCGGAGGTCTGAAATGTCGGACACAATTTTGGAAGGGGACTACCCAAGGATCATTTCAACAAAGTCTGGTTGAGATTGGCTTAGTAGTTTCAGAGGAGAAGATTTTTTTTTAATTTCATCCCCCCTTTTTTTCTATTTTAAGGTTGGCGGCCATCTTGGTTGGAAGTCGGGATCACCGGACACAATTAGGGGGTCACCCAAGGACCATTCCACCAAAGTTTGGTTGCAATTGGCACTGTGGTTTCTGAGGAGAAGATTAAAATGTGAAATGTTGACGGACGGACAACGGACGAAAAGTGATGACAATAGCTCACATGGTATAAACGGAATATATGTTAAACTACTCCTTGCCATGTAGCTGCAGTTAAAATTTGAGCTCATTTTGACTTATACTAAAGCAGCAATGGACAATTGAAGAAATTTCTATTTTTAGCAACAGCAACCATCTTGAATGGAGGGTGGGGCTGTCGGACACAACTTTGAAAGGGGCCCACCCAGCGACCATCCCTGCCAGGTTTGGTTTAATTTGGTTCAGCGGTTTCAGAGAAGAAGATTTAAATGTGATATTTTATCAAAATATGCCTAATTTGCATAATCGGTATAAATCGGCTGGAAGAAAAATTTCACAGAAAAAC
The DNA here is from genome assembly GCA_002080005.1 of Gigantidas platifrons. NCBI lineage: Eukaryota > Metazoa > Mollusca > Bivalvia > Mytilida > Modiolidae > Gigantidas > Gigantidas platifrons. Next base: position 191,249 of record MJUT01043949.1, on the reverse strand, counting down.
CTGGAATAAATGTTAAACTACTCCTTGCCATGTAGCTGCAGTTAAAATTTGAGCTCATTTTGACTTATACTAAAGCAGCAATGGACAATTGAAGAAATTTCTATTTTTAGTAACAGCAGCCATCTTGAATAGAAGGCGGGACTGTCCGACACAATTTTTGGACCCATCCAGGGACCATCCCTGCCAGGTTTGGTTTAATTTGGTTCAGCAGTTTCACAGGATAAGATTTAAATGTGATCTTTTATCAAAATATGCCTAATTTGCATAATCGGTATAAATCGGCTGCAAGAAAAATTTCACAGAAAAACACGTAATATATGTTAAACTACTCCTTGCCATGTAACTGCAGTTAAAATTTGAGCTCATTTTGAAAATTTAAAATTTCCTCCCCCTTTTTTCTATTTTTAGCTTGGCGGCCATCTTGGTTGGAAGTCGGGATCATCGGACACAATTTTGGAAGGGGGCCATCCAAGGATCATTCCACCAAAGTTTGGTCTAAATTGGCTCAGTGGTTTCTGAGGAGATTAAAATGTGAAAAGTTTACGACGACGACGACGACGGATGACGGATGAAACCTGATGGCAAAAGATCACATGGCCTTTGGCCAGGTGAGCTAAAAATCTAGGGTCGGTCGGCATTAATTTTTTTTTTTTTTTTACTATCGGCAAAACCGGAAATAATCATTCCCGGTTCCAGAATCCGATATTTCATTTTCGAAATTTCTGATAAACTGTCATTTGTTGAAGTTGTTTTATGACGATTTCGACAAAAAGCTAGCGGTTGAATAAATAAAACATTGCTGCTGATTAAACAACAAAAATGGTTATCCGAATTCTGTGTAAAAATTGATAGGGTCGCTAGCAAATATTATGGTAGATTAATTGCCGATAAAAAAGGTTAGGGTCAGCAGTTGAAAAATAGAGTCGGTACATCTTTTTTTTTGGCCTTACATGTACAGTAATTCAAACTTACTAAGTTTCCTTTACATGTACAGTAATTCAAACTTACTCAGTCCCACTTACATGTACAGTAATTCAAACTAACTCAGTTTCTTTTACATGTACAGTAATTCAAACTAACTCAGTCCCACTTAAAGTAATTCAAACTAACTCAGTCACACTTACATGTACAGTAAATCAAACTAACTCTGTTCCACTTACATACAGTAATTCAAACTAACTCTGTTCCACTTACATGTACAGTAAATCAAACTAACTCAGATCCTCTAACATGTACAGTACTGTGTTGATGGTTGATTTACTTGGTATATTGGTGGACCTAAGACCATGGCTGTTTGTAGTATTGACTGAAGGTTATTTCTGTGACCGTATTTGTTGTTAATATCCTACCAGTGGATATGTTTGTAAATTAAAAACAATCAACAATACATTCTGATGTTGAAACTTAATTTTGTGTTTATTGTCTACTTACCTATCATATGGGTTTTGGCTGTGAGGTCGTCTATTGAAATCTAAAAAGAAAAAAAAGAGAAAGGAACATATTAATACAAATACAATCAATCTCTCTCATAGTGATTCATGATCTACTGAAATAAAATAAAATACCTGTAATTTATGGAAGCCTATAGACTATAGTTTATTCCAGAGCTTGTGGTTCCTATCAGGATTTCCTTGATAGAGGGTTGCTGCTAACAAGGAAGTTACTGAACCAAGGGTTCCTCTTGGTTAAATTGAAGTCATGACTTTGAAAGTTTTACGGTCGCCACCCTTGGTTGACCGTTGCCGTTATGGAATATTGAGTCACAATTTTCACGCCGTTTTGCTTTGGTTCGTGTAGTTCGGAGGCCTACACTTACAATTGGGGTCTCTTTGGAAAGGAAAATTACTTGGCTTTTGACTGGTGAAAACATTTTTTGTAAATATTAAGGCGTTCTGAAATTACGATCAATTTAACACGACCACTTAAAAAAATGCAATCAAGTGAGTTCCTCCCCTTGTATTATATAGTTGTTTTTTTTCTCGGATGCACCTAGCCCCTGTGTCTACAAGTTGGAGTGTATTATCTTACATAATACATTCTGCAACAGTGTTTTCATTTTACACTTTTACCTTTTGAATGTTCAGAAAGCTAAATAAGCCACAATTAATGGAATGATTCAATGAAATTTGAAATAGAACACAACGATTTTGTGAAGTGGAAAAAATACGGCCACAGCTTAGTTCCGACTACGGGATATGGCTAGAAGAAAGAACAAGCCGCCGGATTGTGATAAACATAATTAACAAAAAATAAACAACAAAATTTTATCAGCATCCATGCTTTCGATTCTCATTTATATTTAGATTTTTCAAGGTCTTTAAAGTGAATAGAATCGTTTATATTTAGATATTTCAACGTCTTTCAATTGTCCCAAATGTTCACTTGTGGTCTGTCTGATTTGTTATTACTTGCGTTTGTTGCAAGAATACATTTTAAAAGTTCACATTCTTGTCAGTTCTGAACATAAATTATGCCGGACCTGAAATTCTTGTCTCGTGTCTTATATATATTGATCAATTGCTTCTTTAAACAAATTGTTGATATTTTTTTTAATAATGCTTACAGCTTAATAACATCTGGAAAGACAAGGGAGTACCTAGAGAACTCAAAATTAGAAGTTTGAAATGTCTGATTTGGACAGTAGTTTTGTATGGGAGTGAGGCCTGGGCATTAAGAAAGGATGATGAAAACAGAATCCAAGCAGCAGAAATGTGGTTTTACAGAAGACTGATTCGTGTTAAATGGACTAACATAAGAACGAATGAAAGTGCCCTGAAAGAACTTGGTGTACAATGACTTATGCTCTCTGAGATCAGCAAAAAGAGGCTCAAGTACCTTGGTCATGCAAATAGAAACACAAAAACAGACCTGATGACAACTGTGCTGCAGGGCAAAGTAGAGGCAAAAAGAAATCAGGGAAGATCTCCTATATCGTACATTGACAACGTGAAAGCTGACAGCAGTCTACAACTTTACGAAGTAATTCATCAAAACAGAGACCGGGACAGATGGCAGCCTGTTGTGGCAAGGAGTGGGGCACCAACGGACGGACACAGCCATGGTGACAGGTGACTATCAAGAGTCATATAATATACTAATTATAGAGTACATTGTATAGTAGTGTGGTTGTAAGACATAATAGTGTCCTATGTTAAAGTGTCCCCCCGGACAATATTTTATAGAGATTGCGATATAGTGTCTGCTGGACACTATAACATATGTAAAAGTGTCCAGCAGACACTTTGAACTAGAGGACACAATTAAATGCTACATGGTCACCATAGCCGAGTGGTTAGATGGAAGTTTTGAATGTCAAAGTAGACTTGAAAAAAGGCCAGCAGCATGAGCAGTGGTTTGATACTCGAAAGTCCCACAATATGAATTACACGTTTTTAAGCATAAAACAGTAAAAGGTTAAAGTTCATATATTCAAGAACAAAAGAATAAACTGTAGATTCTTAAAAATAATCCACTGTTCGAACAATAGAGTGACGTCAGAGAATTGTATTATTGAATCAGAATCATTTTTAATACTGTGTACTGCCTTATATTTTCTTTAATAATATTACTGATTATTGTTTATTGCATTATTAACTTTATTACGTAATGATTTTATTTAAATCACAATCAGGTGGGACTATTAGGAAACGGATTAATATAAGCGTTACGCTTGTTTCTGAATCCTATGTTATATTGTATTGTGGAAAAAAATGTAATATGTAATTCATCAATAAAATATGTTTAAACCAATGATTTTATTTAAACAATTTTATTGGCTATCATGCTGTCACCTAACATTTCGTAAAATTTGATATCGTTTGATTAAACTCGTATTGACTCGCTTTCACTTTCACTTTCCATTGCAAATGTATGACGGCATAATGAAGTGATTAATTTCATATTGACTTGGTTTCACTTTCACTTTTTATTTTAATGTAATAAAACAATTACAGTCTTTTGTATCGGTCAATACGAGTTTATTTGGACCTTAGAACTCAATATTCACATCAGCCTAAAGACTTTGGTGAATATCGATTTTAAGGTCCATAAAAACTTGTATTGACCTCACGGCTAAATCACAATCAGGTGGGACTATTTAAACATACGCATGTTATGGAGCTGGTATTCATAAATATTAAGAGGAAACAAGGTGTAATCTACATATTGGGGTAGCTGATAATTTTCTCTTTGTAATGGTATATCATGTCATGGGGTTAGTGCTTTCATGGAAGTGCATAACGCTAGGTATGGCCACTGCTTATGTGATGTCACAGACAAAACTTGGAAAACAATTTTTTGTCAACTTTACATCGGCAAATCTCTTAAAATTCTAGGTGATAATAAACTGTAATTTTATCTTTCATTTCATTTAATTGTCATGAAAATTGATAAAGTAAAGGAAAAGTTACGATTTATTGCAGTCGGTAGAGAATAAACGTTGCCATTTGAAGAAATTAGAAAGTAAAGTAAAAAATCTTACTTTTATGCATAAACCAAAGTGTAACAACACAAACTGACATGATAAGATCATTTTAATTCATGTCTTTTGCTCTTAAATCACATTTCAAATTGGAATAACAGCAAAAAATGATAAAATTTGATTTCAGAGATTTTTCGAGCCCCAAAATGGTAACTTATACAATGTATAAGTGTTGTTTATACAAGAGGTTTGGTTCCCATGGTGTGATAAGAGTGTTAGGTCAATTATGCAATTCTGGTTAGTCAGACTATCAGAATCCAGGGTTTTCAAATTTCAGTCACAGATTTGTCGGCCAAATCAGTTTAATTTGAGCTGTTGAGAAAAAAGGATGTGTAAAACTGACAGGAAAATTTTTTATTTCCCTCTTTTTTTACCATCTTTCGTCTCTTGTCTACAGTTACATGCGTTGTGGATTATATTGTCTCCTTGCAATAACTTTAGGAAACGAAAAGTATAAATCAATATCTTGAACGGTTCAAAAGTTATATTTAGCTATTTGAATAGCTA
>MJUT01043949.1:151245-180875 GCA_002080005.1 Gigantidas platifrons | reverse complement strand
AGGAAAACACATACAATAGTAGGTTCAAATAACCAACAGTACCAGAGGAAAACACATACAATAGTAGGTTCAAATAACCAACAGTACCAGAGGAAAACACATACAATAGTAGGTTCAAATATGACAGAGAAAAGAAAGAACAACAAAGTGCACTACAATTGACCAGTCAGCCAAACAAATCATGGGAGTGTAAAATTAAAGATGTTGTTCTTCAAAAAATGAAACCAAACATTGATGAACACATAAGTTCAAACAGATTTTTATAACACTACTTTGAAAAGTGACTAGCTTTGTAAAACTGTTGAGATGTTCTTTTAGTCTTCCAGAATTTATTTGTTTGTTCAAGTTAAATTTTTCAGTGTTTAGATATTGTTCTTTTTGAATTTAAGAAAATATGTAATGTCCGTAGACCACACAAGTATATATATAATTGTATAATTGATCATGTAAAGTGTTAATTCTTTTAAGAGTTGAGGGAGTGTGTTGAACTAAGAAGTATGAATTCAATTAAACATAAAGAAGGAAGTATCAAACATCTTGCAAATAACTATAAAAAAAGTGATTTAATATGAAATATCAAGATATAGTGAAATTTTGTATCTCTGTACTTTATTTGGTTGTTAATGTAATTCTAGATGCTTAAAAGGTTAAAGACATTTTTGTTTATACATGTCCTTTTGTATTGGTGTCATTTTTTAGTTTTAATTTCAACATAGCACATTTGGTAGTGTCCATAGACCTCCTCTTCAAGTCTGTTTACATAATTGTACATTTTTAAAATCAGATTTTATTTTTAAATAATGTCAAGTTTATTAAATAAAATTATATTAAGTAATACATTTCTTAATTTTGGGAAAGGTAACTTTAATATATGAACGTAGACAGAAATTGTAAAAATGACATTTTTCATGACTAAAAATGTATGTTATGATATTTCTAATAACTGCATTAGGTTGAAACCTTTGATGAAATTTTATGGATAGTAGTAATATATCTGACAGAGAGGCTTTTCAAGTTACATAGCATTATATATTTTATTGTGAAAGAATGTTATATATAGTTTTGTAGTGTCCGTAGACCATTACCCAATTTTGAAAAATTATGACAGGATAGAAAACAAAATCCTGTTGGGGTAACATACCCCATACATCACAGTATCATTTCAAATAAAAATGAAGTCTGCCAAACAGTTTTCATTTTTTGCAAAATGTGACACACAAAATCCCCCCCCCCTTTTTACAATTAAAAAGACTATAATTGTATATTATTTGATGCTCGATTCGGACTGTTATGCCCATATGGGCAGATAATTCGAAAAATAAAAGTCTTAGTCTTAGTCCAATATTTTTTATTATAAACCTGTGTGATAACGACAGTAAAACAAACCACAAAAACGTCACTGTAACTTTTGTCTTAAAAAATAAATAGCAATATTATAAACACTGAATTTCCTGATGTGAAGAAAAAAAAATCATTTGGAATAGAAAAAAAGCTATTAATTTGATTGATTGATTGATTGATTGATTGATTCTTCCTCAACATCTAGTGAGCTGCATTTCAGGATGTGAACAAGTTCAATAATCAATGGGGGAAAAAATATATAGAAAAGAGGAAAATTATGCCATGGGTAAACAGCTTTTGACTGCCACTGAGAAAGTATGGTAAGATGAGTAAGGTCTATGGACGAAAATTGTAGTCATTTGTAGCGGCTACAATTAATATCCCTATTCTTTTTCGCAATCAATAAAAGAGGAGCATACAACTCTCCAAACACGCTACCCACTATTATAATCCATGATCACGTTTTCGGTATTATAACCACAGGCACTTGTCTCAAAAAAAATGACCCCCCTATTCCTTTACATAACACAAGGTTCTTATGTTTACAGAAAAATAATTTCGACCGGCTCATCAATTTCGTTATTTTTTTGATCGGTCTACAACGCTTCGGTTTTGGGACATACATAGACTTTATCTACATTGATTTATCTACAAAAGCATGTATAACACACCTACCTCAGCTGTCTATCAACAACGTCACAGCCCATTTGAAAGACGTTAGACCTACCATCATCTTAATCTCACAACGAAATGGAAATAGCTACAAATGTAGGTCGCATGATCGCACTGAATTAATAAATGAAATAAACGTCAACAAGATTTGATGAATTCTCTAAAAACAAATGATTATTCTTAATATAATTGTGCAAAAAGATTGTTGATATTATGTCTAGTTAGGTTGTTACATGGATTTGCAAATTCATTTGAGTTTCTGTTTATAGAAACAACTAAAATCCAATATTTTCGAGTTTCTCTAGGCTTTTCATGAGATCCAATGAAAAGGACCTGAAACCTGTATGTTAACAAAAGTGGGAAAATTCATACATTTCCATTTCGTTGTGAGATTAAGATGATGGTAGGTCTGACGTCTTTCAAATGGGCTGTGACGTTGTTGATAGACAGCTGAGATAGGTGTGTTATACATGCTTTTGTAGATAAATCAATGTAGATAAAGGCTATGTACGTCCCAAAACCGAAGCGTTGTAGACCGATCGAAAAAATCGCGAAATTGATGAGCCGGTCGAAATTATTTTTCTGTAAACATAAGAACCTTGTGTTATGTAAAGGAATAGGGGGTAATTTTTTTTGAGACAAGTGCCTGTGATTATAACCTGAAAACCCCTCCATCGAGACCATCCCCCTCCCCCCCCCTTTGCTGGCCGATAGTTCGCCGAGCAGTTACATGTGTTTGAGCCTGGGTGCGAACTTCACCAGAATCCAATGAAAATAAATGAAATATGAAAAACAGCTGATCAGCTGTGGGTTACCGACAAGGCTCAAATTCGTAAAAACGCTATTTTATGCTATCCCCTATGGGCACTATCTCCTGCGATAAACTCTACAAAATTGCAAGAGTGCCTTACAAAGCATTGTTGATTAAAGATATGTGTATTGCGGAAAACAAAAGAATGTAAAGGGCTGGAGAAAGTGGGAGAAATAAATTGTACATACCCATTACTGGAATGCAAATTGACGTTCTGGCCCTACCGGAACATTTGCGTATTGTGACGTCAAAGAGGAGGGACTCCCTAATCTGCGGAAAATGAAAAACCGGAGGGAAAAAAAACCGGTATATTTTACCTTGTAACTTCTAAACGACATAAGATATCTGAAAAATTTAAACTGATTTGGAAAGAAAATAAAAAGATCTAATTATTGATGTAAAAATATTTTAAAAATGATGTTAAAAAAAGGTCAATATGATGGCCGGAAAAAATAAATCGTCAACTTCGGTACTGAAAAATTTCAACTCTGAACTCTTGTCATAGGAATATGTTATAAACCGGGCAAAATCAATTGATGTATTTCTAAAGATAATTATATAGCACAGGGGCTTGAATCGCTGTTATAGAGGTCGCGCTGCCTATATACCCTATATACTAACAAGAGATGTAACGACCAACGTAGCCAAGCCACTACCAGTTCTGTTTCAGGCTTGAAAAAAATATAAAAAAATCACACATTCTAACAATCTTTGTTGACATTCGCTAGCATATTGATTTATCTTTCCGACGAGACATAATTTTTCACAACTGCTTCACTCTAGAAGTCAGAGCACCCTTGCAAACTTGAAACTTTGCTCCAAAATAGGTCACCAACGTTTTGCTATGGACACAACGGTAAAACCCCAAGAGTAAAGAGCACAATTGCGGACAATATCCGCATAAATCCTGATGGTCGTAAATACCTATGAACGCCTTCGACTCAACTATCACCAGAACAGTTCACATAGTGCAGACGAAAAGCAGTAACTCACGTTTTACAGTCCGGCATAAATCCTTTCAAATGTTGGAAGCCATTGTTAAAAATACACAGCAGCAAATGAAAAGTATCTGTCATCTGATTGGTTAATATTTCTCACGACACGCCCACATTCTGATAACGCTTGAAATATATGCTTTAACAAAATTTCAGTGAGAATTACTTTTAGAAGTAATTTTATATGATTATAATATACCTAAAAATCATTTACAATTAAAAACACTTACCCTGCCGTGAGAAATATTAACCAATCAGATGACAGATTTCATTTGCTGCTGTGTATTTTAACAATGGCTTCCAACATTTGAAAGGATTTATACCGGACTGTAAAACGTGAGTTACTGCTTTTCGTCTGCACTATGTGAACTGTTCTGGTGATAGTTGAGTCGAAGGCGTTCATAGGTATTTACGACAGTCAGGATTTATGCGGATATTGTCCGCAATTGTGCTCTTTACTCTTGGAGTTTTACCGTTGACTGTGTCCATAGCAAAACGTTGGTGACCTATTTTGGAGCAAAGTTTCAAGTTTGCAGGACTTCTAGAGTGAAGCAGTTGTGAAAAATTATGTCTCGTCGGAAAGATAAATCAATATGCTAGCGAATGTCAACAAAGATTGTTTGAATGTGTGATTTTTTCATATTTTTTTCAAACCTGAAACAGAACTGGTAGTGGCTTGGCTACGTTGGTCGTTACATCCCTTGTTAGTATATAGGGTATATAGGCCGAGTGACCTCTATGAAAGCGATTCAAGCCCCTGTGTTATATAGTAAATATCTTGATTACCAATTTTATTATAGTTAGATATAAAGTAACTTGAACAAGGGCAACGCAAAGCTTGGCCGCTGGCGAATCCCCTCGCCTAAAAACTTGACCCAGTGACTTTGACCTATGACCTTGAAAATCAATAGGGTTCCAGATTCCCTTGAGGACTAAGTATGTACCCAGTTTGGTCAAAATCCATTGAAAGATGTTGATTCTAGAGTGTTCACAAGGATGTTACGGAAGGATGGACGGACGGTAGCGTTACTATATCCCTTCGCAACTTTTTAGGCGAGGGGATATTAAACTATGTATAAAGTTTGGTCAAAATCCATTAGATGTTGATTCTAGAGTGTTCATAAGGATGATACGGAGTAAAGATTTGACCCTGTGACCTTGACCTTTAACCAATGACCTTGAAAATCAATAGGGCTCCAGACTCTCTTATGGCATATGCAACTATCAATCGTAACTACTCGGCCATTCTCGCTACCCTGCAAATAACTGCAGGGTAGCGAGAATGGCCGAGTAGTTACGATTGATGCAACTATTACGGTCATAATTAGGTTCGATAACTCTGTAATTACTACTCGACTGGTACCTATATTTTCTCCGGAACTATGCAACATACCAGTTATAATCAGGTTCGATTACTAGAATCTGTAATTTAAATTAATTATGATCTAGCTTTCGATAACCCGTTCATATCAGAAACATATATTCATTTGGCCGATTTCCCCTTTTTGTTGTTGTGTTTTTTGGTTTTTTTTTGGGGGGGGGGTTGTTTTGTTTTGTTTTTGTTTGTTAATAAAGGTTTTGTTTCTGTGAAAAAAATGTAGTTTTTGTTTAACAGGATAGCCAATATCGTTTAATGCTACATGTTTGTATATATACACCTTCGTTGTCATTTTTACTGGTCGAAATATATTATTTAAAAAAAAAGTGTGTGAAATTATTTACGTGTACAATAATACAGGAAATAATCACACCGGGGGTTCTGCCATTTTTATGGCTTTGTGTATAATTAATTAGGACGTATTGTACTCCCCTGTGCGGACCTTGACTTCTCGAAACAATTTACATAATTGCAAGAAAAAAATATCTGTAATCCAGAAAAATTTCAAGGACAGAATCAAGCCAAGTGTTAAAAATTACAAACAAACGTTATATTATCGGCGTGTCCACAAAGTGGCTAAAGAGGGAAACGCACACTCTTGACATGAAATATATTTAATCAGGTGGAATATTTTTAAAGAAGCATGAATAAATGAGTGAAATAGATGATATAATCGGTCAAATCCGTGTACTATTTCCGGTGAGCTCCGCCATGTTGGATTTTTCTTGTTCGATCTTAAAAATTTTGTCATTTTCAAATCAAATTGGAAGTAATAAGAACACAAATTATGAAACTGTTAGAAACTCGATTTCGGAAAGAATCATTATTCAGCTTCTACAGGATATCAGCATAATTTTTTTCATATTAATTTTATTGATCAAATTTTACAATTTCGAACGACTGAATTTACAAATTATCGTAAATTAATAGAGTCCGTAGAAATACCGCAAAGGACCTCCTTAGTGCACTAAGAAGTCAAATCAAACATTAAGGACGTTCAAGAGAGGAAGAATGAAGACAAAGAACACGTATATATGTAAAAGGAGGTTTACAAAACTTGAATATAAATTTTGGTAATTGTATTTTTTTATAATAAAGAAGTTATTAAACTTTTCATGGGCACGTGCCAATCACGATAATCTAACACCTTGATAATTGCGCCTTCACCTGTATATTGTGTTCAGTGAGGCAGAACTAACAATTAATCCGCCTTTGCAACAAAGAAACCATAGTCTTTAATTGAATTTTTTTAATTCCTTTTTAATTTTAATTTTATTTTTATTTATTTATTTGGTTATTTGATTGGTTATTTTTTTTTCGTTTTTATTTTTTTTTTGCTTTTTTTTTGTATTTTGAAGGTTTTATTTTTGAATTGTGTAGTTTTTTCTGTTTTTTTTTTAATTTTGTTTTTTATGCTTGCCCTTGTTTGTTTCTTTCCAAAAAAGATATGGGAGTATGGGAGGAAAAACTTTCGTTTTGTTTTGTTAAACAAAATAAACATTTTTAACAATTTATTATATCACATTAGTTAACCACAAGAACAACAGAATACATACATATTTAAATAATAATAACTTCAAAATGTCAAGAGTTCATACATGTATATGAAAACGAGGCAATGTCCTTGCTGTTGTTGTTTTCGGTCTCTGCCGTTGCCCTGGCTTACGAGCCAAACGTTTCACATTTGGGATGGTGAGTCTGTCATCGGTAGACTGGATAACTGCAGAAGAAAACTGTTTGTTTTTAAGAAACCTCAGAAAAAGTTTGTCTTTTTCATCACTTGATTTGGCAACCCAATTAGTCTGTGGAATATAAAAATGTTTGAACTCTGTTTGCAACTCGTAGTTCCCTAACCCGTACAAGGCGCGTTTGAGGTCGGCAAAATGAAGTCGAACAATATCATGGATGCTGTTGATAAGTTCATGTAGATGCTGGGGTTTCCAGTCTGTAGCAATTTTGAATCGGTGATTAATACTTTCACAATTGTTATTATAGTGACTATTAGTCCATAACCTGTGCTGATCACTGTCTCTGTGGTTTGCCTACATGCTCAAAAAGTCTGGTTTTCAGCTTTTTGTTAAAGTATTCCGCAAAAACGGGAAACTCATTACACAAGGTATCGAATTTCAGGTTAAATTCTAATGTGTCGTTTGTAGAAACGATACCATCTTCTCCGAGTAGATTGTTCATCACATTAGTGCGTTGTTCTTTTGTCATTGGAAATTTGTTCTTCATGTGATCAGCGACATTGTCTTTAATGTGTTTACACAATAACTTAGTAGCTTTTGGAAAGACACTGTCGATGGCCTTTGTCAGACCACCCTCATCGTCGCTCCCTATACGAAAGTCAATGCACTTAGCATCTGTCTCTAAACAGGCTTTCACATGAGAAAAGAATGAATGGTATATCAGAAATGATGCGTCCCAGTCGAAGAAAACTGGTCCAACGAAAATTGGATTTTCACGTGAAGATTTCTTAAATACTTTTTTGTTTTTATACACAAAGTTTGTCACATATGCAGGACCAAGGTTAAAAGTTCTATCAACACCAATTGTACAGTTTGTCACTCTGTAAATGAAGTTTCATGTCTTCGAATTGTGTTTTTGTATAACAAATGAATGATGGCGGTTTGTTGTTTCCATTGGTATAGACTGCTTCTTGTACAAATTCGTGATTGTTTACCATTGATAATCCTTCTATAACTTGATCTGCTATGTTACTAGTACCGGACATGGTCTTCTTTTTATATTCGTCTTAATGATTGATAGATGATAAACACATCTTAATTTGGGTTATCTCAGAAAAATCGGGATAAATTTTCATCAGTAAAAGAACAAGCGTTTAATTTTATGTGGGATGGGATTAATTGGAGAAAAGGGGGGTAAATATTTTGCTGACAAATAACCGATATTAAAATGAATTAGATGCACTCCTTTAAAAAAACACTTCTACCAAAAGTAACCACGCGTGGATGATGACGCACAACTCCAAGTAATGATAATTATTATATATCATTTTAATTTACATACATTAGAAATGTTCCTCTATACGAAAATCATACCCGTTCATATTTTGTGCAGTTATTGGTGACCGATTCATATATTAGATAAAAATTCAATATAAACATACAAACACACCATAGCATAAAAAACTGCTTATAAATTAGTGCCGATGATATTTTATAGAATAATTCCATTTAAAAAAATGTTTTGTTGTGCTGTGGAAATGAAACTAGGTTGCTAAGAAAAATGGTTTATGGTGTTTAACGCCCCTTTCAACAATATATTGGTCAGTTTTATTGGTGGAGAACACTGGAGTACTCGCAGAAAACCATTGACCTGTCGCAAATTACTCACAAACTTTATCACACAATGTTGTATCGAGTACACCTAAGGAAGAATTTTTATCGTAAGTGTAATTTTAGTCGTAAGATTAAAATTTGTCGTAAGATAATCTTTGTGAAAAGGACTTAGGAATTGTCGTAAGATAATCTTAAGTGAAAAGGTTAGGACTATAGTTACGAATTTTTGTGAAAACTGATAACATTTAACGAAAATTCTATATAATTTTTATGAAAAAAACCCATTTACCTCCTGCAGTCTTTTCAAACAACTGATGAAATTAAAAGTTACAGGCTCCGAACCCCAAGGACGACACATGTTGTCTGTATTTTGTATTTTCTCGAAATTTGCTACTTATTCGTATTCTGAATAGTTTAAAGTGAGACTGAAAATGGACGTTCATACTAATTTTCTCAAATAATGACTCAACATGCACAAGAAAACATTACTTTATTTAACATTTTACGTGCACAAAGTAAAACAATAGATCTGAAAGATAAAAGAAACCATACCTTCAAAAATTCTATTGAAATTAGTTTCATTTAAAGGAAATATACCACGCTGATATGTTTATGTTTGTGTTGCAATCACTTTCAGTTAGTAAAGATCAAATAACATAGTTCTGGTTGATTGAACTCATTACACAAGTGATTACAAGTAATTAACAATTAACAGAAGTCATCTGGGCACGTGCCGACAAAACAGTCTATAACTTCATTATTGTTAAATAAATTGTATCGAAATTTTGAATTTAGCATAAAAATAGTTTTTATTTCAACAATTTATGTCCTTTGTGTTGATATCTCTCCTCTTTAACCTCCTTCACTAAACGGCTCCCAAAAGTGTAAATTATTTGGCTTTTCAATCTTTCGATTTTGAGCGTACCCGATGAAGGTTATTCAAGAAACGCTCGTGCACACACGTGATATCGACGTTTTTATTATGATTTTTTGGGACAATTTTTAATCTTTTCCAGAGAGCATATTAGCCCAAAATGACACAATTATACTTTTTATGTCTATTTCCAAAGGATACATCCCAAGTTCACCTTATCATATGCCTTATAACATCATTTTCTGTCTTCATAAAATATATTTTGTACTGTATTCTATGAATGCTTTTTGTCCATGAAAGACATTTTCACAATTGTTTCTTCATTAATTGTCCTTTTCAGCATTTTTCTCATTTGGTTCATAAACTTTTTTTTTCATAAAAGAATGTTTTTTTTTCAATAATCATTTTCTTTTTAATATATTTTTTCATATTTTTTTCCTAATGAAGAATTTTTTTTATTATCTTTTTTTTTTCATGTCTTCAAAAGAAACTTTAAAATTAAAAAAAAAAATTCTATTGAAGACATTTTTTCATTTTAAATTCTATATTTGTTTCATCATTTTTAAAATTAAAAAAATCCCATAAATGTTCTTTTTCATATTTTGTTTTTTAATTATAATTTTTTTCCCATCATTTTTAATAAGTATTTTTTATCATACCCGTAAAGTTGTTTTAATTATATTTTTCACTAAGGATTTTTTTTCATGAAAGTATTTTTTTTTATATAATTGTTTCCATACATTTTATTTCATCAAAGAAGAATATGAAGAAAAGAAAAGGGGTAGTCAGAATCCGTAAATCCAAGGACAGAACACAATTGTAAACAAGAAATGTGTGGATCACAAAATACGCCCGTCAGTCTATATAAATTATCAAACGGTATAATGGTAATGACCCCAAAATAAATAGGTTTCTTCCCCTTCCACAGGGGAATCATGTGGCCAAGTTAGTTAAAGATCCAATACACAGAACTAAATTTATCGTGAGGAAACGACCCTGTTGTCAAAAATTATATTTATAGTAACAGTGACCTTTGACCCTAAAATAAATAGGGTTCTTTCCCTTCTGCAGGGGAATCATGTGGTCAAGTTTGGTAAAGATAAAAATATACAGAACTAAAGCTATCAAGTAGAAACGACCCTGTTGTCAAAAATTCTATTTATAGTAACAGTGACCTTTGACCTAATGACCCCAAAATATGGTTCTTCCCCTTCCACACCGGAATCATGTGGCCAAGTTTGTTAAAGGTCCAATATACAGAACTAAAGTTATTGTGGGGAAACGACTGTTGTCAAAAATTATATTTATAGTAACCTTGACCTTTCACCTAATGACCCCAAAATAAATAGGGTTCTTCCCCTTCCACGGGGGAATCATGAGGTCAAGTTTTGTAAAGATCCGATATACAGAACTAAAGTTATTGTGCGGAAACCTGTGTGGACGCCCGCCATATCCAATCACATAATACGGACCGCCTCGAGACGGGCGTATAAAAAGGACAAACAATGATCTACAAAACACTACACAGAAAACTAAAGATGGAGCAACATGAGTCCCACTAAAAGCCGATGTGAACTCAAGTGCTCTGGAAGGGTAACAAGTTCCTGCTCCTCTAGTGGCACCCATTGTGTTGCTTCATTACAAACCCTGTGATATCACTCTGACATATTATCCCGATTCTGAGCCAACCAGTCTGCTCTTTATCCTCAATTATATGTGCTTAGTGGAGAAGCAAAAAAAACCAATTTTATAGTGTTTGGTATTAGATAGTACCTTGGTACTAAACACTATAAAAGTGGACTTGATATATGATTGATTGATTGGTGTTTAATGCCAACTTAAGCTACTTGAATTATGACTTAAGTCTGTACTCTGTACCTTTGAAGTCTTATTAAAATTTTGTTACAAAAGCGGTTTTTCCAATATTGAGATACACAAATCAATGAATGAATGAAATTCTATACACCAAATAACATCTAAAGGATAAAGATGCCCAGATGTAGGGGCTTATCGGCAGAAGCAAAGAGTACCGCTCACTTGCAGGCTAGGGGTCATTTCACACTCACTTTAGGGCGATTTATGCTCATTATTGAAGACCTTACTGTGACTGTAAAATGTAGAACAGCAATAAAAGTGCTGTTCCTTTACTTTAATTTGTGTAATGTTGGATAGTCTCATGCTCAATAACATCCATATCCTTTTTTACTAATTGTTTTATGCCACCTTAAGCTATATTTTCAACTACAGTATATCATACTGACCATGAAGAAGGAAATCAGAAATCATGGAGAAAAGCAATAATGTTGAAATTGCTCAACACTGACTTGCAAATGAACCTATATCTCATTTGTGAGAGAATAATATTATCTATGATCAATCACCTTCAAAACAAAATTTACAACACCACCATAAATCATGGAATACTGTGTCGCTCACATTTCATTCTGTTTTGAAGAAACTTTATACAGAAGCTTCCATAGGTGCTTCCTACCAAATTTCTGTTCATTTGGCTACATGTACTCAGTTTTAGAGAAGATTTGTTTAGAAATCAACCAATCAAAAACAAGAAATGCCTGTGGTGGCCATGTTTGTTAATGGATCGGTACGAAATGAGCATTCTTTATAGAGGACCTTCCATATATGCTTCCTATTAAGTTTCGGTTCATTTGGACTAGCAGTTTCAGAGAAGATTTTTAGAAATCGACCAATCAGAAACAAGAATTGCGTGTGGCACCCATGTTTGTTAACAAATCAGAACAAAATGAGCATCCTTTATAGAGGACCTTCTATACATGCTGCCTACCAAGGTTTGGTTCATTTGGCCAAGTGGTTTCAGAGGAAAAGATTTTTTTTTTAAATCGACCAATCAGAAACAACAATTGCCTGTGGCGTCCATGTTTGTAAACGGATCGGGACAAAATGAGCAATCTTAACACAGGACCTTCCATAAAGGCTTCTGACTAAGTTTCAGTTCATTTGGCCAAGTGGTGTCAGAGGAGAAGATTTTTTTTTCGAAATCGACCAATCAGAAACAACAATTTCCTGTGGCGTCCATGTTTGTTTACAGATCAGGACGATATGAGCATTCTTATTAGAGGACCTCCCATAGTTGCTAACTACCATGTTTCGGTTCATTTGGCCAAGCAGTTTCAGAGGAGAAGATTAAAATGTGAAAAGTTAACAGGCGACGGATGCCAAGTGATGGCAAAAGCTCACTTTGCCTTTGGCAAGGTGAGCTAAAAACCATGGTGAACCCTTTCTTCCTACTAATTGGCAAGACTATATACAACAAAAATAAACCCACTTTTAAAAGAATCCTTTTTACTTTGCCAAAATTTAGATTCTCAAGGCATCTACACATGGTTTTCATATGCAAAGAGTATTATTGATGAGACAGGTCTTGATATCTTACAGCTCCAAAATACTACTAGTCCAAATCACGTAAAACTACCCAAGAAATATGTAAAATCAACACTAAAATTTTACTATGAAAATTTAATAAATAATAAGCTCTCAAAATTAGACCAAAAAAGTAAATTATATTTATTCTCAAATTTAAAACAAAATTTATCATTGGAAAGTTACTTATCTATATCTAATTTTGAATACAGAAAGCTAATAACAAAACTTAGAATTAGTGAACACAACCTATTAATAGAAAAGGGGAGACATTTAAATATTCCCAGAGAGCAACGTTTATGCTCACACTGTAAGTGTATAGATGACGAGAAACATTTTCTTTTACATTGCACGATAAATTCTGAATTGAGGTCTTCTTTTTTAAACATTTTGAACAACGAAAATCAAATTTTTAATAACTTATCAGAATCAGAAAAACTTTCATATATTTTAAATCCATCAACACCATCTCAAGTAAATAAACTGGGTTCCTTTTAAAAAAAAGTTATTAGAACTGAGGACAGGGGACTCCTAACATATTTACTTGAAAATGTCGATTTTATGTTCTCTTTGTTACCTGTCTGTTTATGTGTATAATTGTCACAAACTGTATTGTTTAATGACAATAAAATTTTGAATTTGTTATACACATGTATATTGATAAAATACTATACTTAATTTTATCATATGTATGTTATGTGAAAATATTTGTATTAAGCAAATTCTGATGTCCAGGACCAACACTGGAATATTCAGAAATCAATCTTTTGACTGAAAGTTGAACACTTAAGTTTTTATTATTAAAGTTCAAAATAAACTAGGAAGAACTGTTTTATATATCTAAAACTTATGTCTCCCCTTAACAAGTGATACTATTTAAAAAACAATTATTTGACCACAACTTTTTTGTCTTTCCAGATAGGTCAATTATATTTGGTATGTGGGTGCATGACCATAAGGCGGTGTGTCGCATACCATAATGACCTTCGTGAGAACTTGACCTTTGACCTCAAGGTCAAATAATTGTTTTTTAAATAGTATTTTCTTGTCCCGTGCCATAACATTTTTGTCTTTCGAGATAGGTCAATGATATTTGATATGAGGATGCATGACCATAAGGCGGTGTGTCGCGTACCATGACGACCTTCGTGGGACCTTGACCTGACCCCAAGGTCAAATAATTGTTTTCTAAATAGTATCACTTGTTAAGGGGAGACATAAGGTTTAGGTATCTAAAACAGTTCTTCCTAGTTTTAATTGTAATTGTGCTTACAGTAATTAATAGGGAATCATTAAAAAATGAATGGGGTGTGGTGTGGTGGGGTGAGGTTGTTGTCTTGTTCATACTTTATTTGTTGACGTCATTTGATTGATTTAATTTGATTTATTGTGTTTAATGCCACTTTCATTAATAGTTCACTATATCATGGTGACCACTTTTAGTGGTGGAAGAAGCCGGAGTATTACCAGGAGAGAACCACCGACCATTGGCAAGCAACTGGTAAACTTTATCACTTGCGACTGAGAGTCGAGTGCACCCTTTATTGCAATTTACAAAGCCGGGCGCAAACCCACGCCATATTGGTGATAGGGTTGTATGAGTTGTTAGGTAATCCCAACTACATTGTACCTAACTCATTGAGCCACCCGGGCCCTATATTTGTTGACCTATATCATTGGAGAATGAACTATAAAATTATACAAACATACAAAATGTAGCTTAATAATGGACAAACAATTTAAGCTCTGATCTAAAGAAGAAGGAATGTTTAGAAAATGTCAGGAAAAATAACAAAATATTGTTGCTCTAATTCAGTCTTATTTGACGAAAAGTGACTGAAAATTAACCAAATTAGTTATGATCTGAGAAAACATCAGCATGATGGAAAATAGCCAAAAGTAAAAATATCCTTATGTCTGACATTAAAAATGGTCAGAAAAAAAAATGAGAAACTGACCAAAATTCTGTAACGTATTACTGTGGATGAAATATGAGAGGATCAGGGGCGGATCCAGGATTTCAAGTTAGGGGGGCGCACTTAAAAAAAATCGTGCCGAGCGGAGGGAGGTGCGAAATTTTTTGGGGTATTTCGTGTGAAAAATCACGATTTTACGCAAAAAAATCATATTTTTTCCAATTTTAGAGGGGGGGGGGCACTCGTTTATTATCATAGCAGTAATTATTACTACTCGCATATTGACAACGCTGAAATTTGTGCACATAAGAGATCGTGATCATGTGATCAGGTCACATGCAGATCAGCTCATTTACATAATTTATGATGCACTATCTAATACACAATACACTGGTGGCATGTAAACAAGTAAAATTGACATGTGAATGCAACAAAATGTTACGAAAATATGTTAATAAATATGGTTGAACACTGGGAAACACATAAATGGATAGATGAGAACTTGGGAGAATTTGACAAAAATTATTGAACAATTCGGTGACATTTGATTAAAAGTTTGTGTTATTGGTCTTGGTGTTCTTTGTCTTTGGCAGTGTTTCCTAAGGTAATATTTGAAGTTGAATGGCCATTCCGTCCAGTAAAGGAGTACAAATTACTGGACCCAGCATCAAGTTTACATGACATTCACATATACTCCACAGAAGAGGTGCTCAGATTCCTACTGGTCATTTGGTCCAGTAATTATGAATAACCTTTTGCTGGACCCATCATCAAGTTTACATGACATTCACATACTCCACAGAGGAGGTGCTCAGAGTCAGATTCCTACTGGTCATTTGGTCCAGTAATGAATGAATAACCTTTAACTGGACCAAACCAATTTTTACTGGACATTGCCACATGTCCGACGGATATTGTGAATGACTGTCTTTGGTACCGGTAGTCCTTTTTCTTTATTGGTATTTATGGGGAGAATAGTAAGGCAGTCTTCCTTGGTCCTTCTGAAAAAAATTAATTTAAAAAAAGATAGAAAACATATATCTTCTGATATTTATCATATAGCCATTTAACCAAACAAATTTTCATTAGTCAATCAAAATGATGTCTAGACCAAAAATTGTGGAAAAAACAACAACAATGAGAAGTGTTAAAAACAACATTTCCCTGTTTACATCATGAAAGCTTACTCTAAAGAAATAAGTACAGCTCTATGATACTAAATGTCAGTGCCAGATTTAGGACAAATGAGGCCCTGTGCTAGTTAAGTTATGAGGACCCATACTTGGGCCCTGAAGGAGGTAGACAAGGTAGGCCTACACAGGCAGTCAGGCATACATGCTCAGGAAATTTAAGAATAGTTAAAATATTTAAATAGCACCACATAAGAAAAAATCCATCTAAAAAGTTTTTTTTTTGGCAGGAAAATGGGCCCCATGGCCAACGAGACCCTGTGCTTAAGCACACCTAAGCAAAATGGTAAATCCGGATATTAATGATGAACAATCATATATTTCTCTGAATATGAAGTTTCTATTTAAATACGTTGACACAAAACATGCATTGTTTTGTATTTTAGATTTATATGAACCTACTCCTCCCACGCATTGATAGAATTTTGTCATAATTATCCGGAATATTTAATAAAATGACATAGATTATAGCTAGTAAAACGTCAAATTTTGCGTGTAAGACGTAACAAACTATATGCATTCGCCTTAAACAAAAAACAGGTGCGCTCTTGCAGAAAGCGTGAAACTCGCGAAATTTTGCGTGACAATGTTCCATATTTTCTATATGATGTCATATGAAAAAATACGCCGTTTTGAAGAAAACGAGGATATTTTCGAAAATTTCGAATTCACTTGCTTCTGTAAGATTCTAAGGAGTGGTAAATTTCTTCAAGTTAGACTTATAATAATTATAAAATGAGAAAACATTCGATTCTGATATTTTATCACATAAAAGTACTATGAATCGTGTATAAAATACCAAATTTTCACAGCTTTGGATCAACGCATAATAGCGCCACGTCTGTTTTCGGATGTCTTGTACAAATGTCCAACGTCGAAGTTTTATGATTAAGAAATAATTCATGGCAGCCATCGTGTTATATTCATTTAACCATGGGCTGGGCCTTTATAATCGAATTTAATCCCGAGCGACAGCGAGAGGTTAAATTAACGATTATAAAGGCCCAGCCCATGGTTAAATGAATATAACACAATGGCTGCCATGGATTATTTCGATTCTAATAGGACAAATACGGTAATTTACTTGCAAAACGCCGCCTATACACACAGCTATGTATTTGGCTGTTCCGTTAACCTCCCGAACACAAAGATACGATTTATGTCATTTTAGATTACTAAATGTTGTCATTGATGAACATCAATTCAAAAGAAAGGGAAAATACTACAAATCCCACTTCGACAAGGAGGCGTACACGAAGCCAAAAAAACGTCAGGATCTCTATGTTCTAAACTGGAAGTCTTCATATGACGTCATGTTGCTTACGTGCCAAAATTGTCAACAACATTTCTCGGAATTTTAATTTTCTACGGTAAATGTAGGTCAGTATAACGTACACCATTTCGCGGGAGGGTACACGGAATAGTCGAATTTACAACATTACCGCATTTGCGCTAAAAGTGTTGTTGTTGAGTATTATATAAACTGACGATAACACGGCGTCATATTAGAATTCCAAGTAACGAAACAGTTATAGTAAGACGTCATATTGTAAAATAAATGTTTAAATTGTGAAAAATGGTGGTTTTTTATGAAGGTACATATACTGAATGAGACACAGAGCTATTTTTTACAAAGTGTATCTACTCTTATAACGTCTTTTGGAGCAAATCCGAATGTCTTGCAGTTTTGTCCACTAAGTGATTTTTACGTTGTTAACATTATACATCTATATGTACGTTGTTAATGTTCAACCACTGAATACAAATGGCAAAAATGTTGACTCGACTTGAAAGTTACTTGATATACAGAAGCTTTATATGAGGCACGACTTTTTTTTATTAGAGAACTTCCTTTAACCTCCTCAAAGCTCTAAATTTAGCCATATTATATACCTTTAATACAAAAAAAATGTAGAAATAATAATTGGTCATTAAACATAAAGATAAATTAATCATGTTATTTACAGACGATATGCTCACGGAAATCTCCAGAACTCTGGCAGAGGTATATATACATTGAAGAAATTCCACGCCTCAAAAACAAAACTTTAAACCTATCAGTCAAAATAGAAAAATTCATCAAATAATGTCTTTAAATTCAGAATATCTTTTGGTCCGAGACTTGTCTTGTTACCACTGTACTTGTGGTGATTCCTTTATTGGCAAAATACAAAGCTGAGAAAAAATAGAGTTCATTGATTGGTTACCATAGGAGAGTTACAATGGTAGAAACTACATGTGAAAACAATTACGAACGTGTAGATTCTGATTCCGATACAATCGAAAATATTGTTGAAAGGTATGGTGATTGCAGTTTTAGCTTCCGATCCGAATCATGAGTACTACCTTCATAAAATGACAACAGGTCCAGAATTAATTGAACAGAAATTTTCTGATAGTTGGAGTGGCACCTATGATCGTGTTTCAAAAATTATAAGAGGATTGTATTACGGCAGGGTACAAAGCAAGTCATTTTTATTTCAACTGATTTCTCGGAAAACTGCCGCGTGTTATTCTGCCACGACCTGTTTCATTTGTGGGGAATTGCATGTAGAAGAGAAGGAGATAAAATTACTGTTCCGGAAGAGATACATCTTGACATTCTTCACGTATTCAATAAATAAAAGAAATGTTATCATAAAAGCTACACCTTGATTATTGCTTAGCTACCCTCTAACGAAGCGATGGGTATACAATATTAGGAATAGCTGTCCGTCGATTCTTTCGTCCGTTCGTTCGTTTGTTCGTCCCTTCGATCGTATCGATAAACACCGGAAAACCAAAATAATAGATAGCAACAGGCACACACACACAAATAGAGACAAGCAAACAAATCGATAAATATATCTTGAACTGAGTAAAACGCATTCAGGCGATGTTGCTTTTGCTACCCGAATTTTCGTCCTACGATTGAAACTTCTCAGTGACGTCATAAGCAAGTTGGGTGACGGCAATCAACCTTCCTCTTTGCCTAGCGACCTTCCTCATTGCCTAGCGACCTTCCTCTTTGATAGCATAGAATTAACTGTTAAGAATAGACCCTCACCCATGGCACGAACAGTTTTAGTACGAACTCTCGCGCCATTGGCGCTCGCATAACTNGTTGCTTTTGCTACCCGAATTTTCGTCCTAAAACGTCGAAATCTGACGTTACCGTACAAGACGCATTATCGTGCGTAACGTCCAGATGTTCACCTGAGTATCAGGGCATTCCACTCATTTCAAGTAGGAGGTGATATTACTAAAGTAGAAGGGCAAGAATTTGTCTAGCCTTCCCCAGTGTCTGGTAAAAGGACCTTTTCCCAATGAAAAATATTCTAAAATCATGGGAAATTCCCAAAATTTAAATCTTACCCTGTTATGTTGATTCCCCATTTGAGCAATTCAGAGTGCAAAAGATAATTCAGTTAGCAAAACAAAGGCATATTTTACTTTCACTTTTGACATTTTCGTTTTTGAAAATTAAGTAACCGGGGCAAAAATGCAATTAGACGGGCAATTTACCCTGGCTGCTGTGGAATGCCCTGGAGTTTGTAAAGCTCACCTGAGTATGTATCGCTCACCTCCGCATTCTTACAGTTTATGTTCAATTGAATCTAGACTTTCAGTAAAAAAATATGTTAAGTTTTTATTCATTTCACATATGGTCCTTAGACCTGTTAATTTTTTAATCCATTAAAATAAGATTTGGTCCTATCATATCCAAACAAATCGGCTAATTCTTTTTTTCTCCATGTCAAATATCTGTATTCTGAATTTTCTGATAGCATAATCTATAATGGGAAGCACATCTCAGTCAAACTTTGTTCAGCAGTTTCAGTGGAGAAGACTAAAATGTTATCTTTAATTAAAATATAATTAATTTGCATAATCTGCATAAATCAGCTGAAAGATTGATTGATTGGCATTTAATGCCAACTTTATAAATACAATCTTGATTTTACCATATCGACTCTTTGGCTAATAAATGTTGGTTGATTGCAGGTCCAGTGACGCTCATCATCATAGCTGCTCCAACCCCAATGACTTGGCCTTGTTACTGAAAAGCTGGTTTTTGTTACTGGAATAAAGGAAAATAAATTATGATGGTTGTGTAAACTAAAGGCTTTAAAATACATTTAGACAAGAGAGTACATATTATGATGCAACCCTCAAACAATATGTGTTTACAATGGTCATTGTGTCATATATGTGTTTACAATGGTCATTGTGTCATATATGTGTTTACAATGGTCATTGTGTCATTAAATTTTATCAAACTATCACAAACAAATCATGTAAAGTTTAATGATAATACCTTTTGTGAAGTTTTAATATAAAAGTTGTTTTTCTTGTCAATTTTTAAAATTTATTTTCAAGTGTAAATTTTTTTTGGTGAGTGGTTGGTTTTTAATGCCACAATATTTCAGTTATATCGTGGTGGTCAATTTTATTGATGGAGGAAACCGGAGTACCCAGAGAAAACCACCGATCTGTCGTAAATCACTGACAAACTTTATCACATTATGTTGTATCACACAACGTCAGTCACAGTTTTGATTATAACACCTTTTGAAACATGATGTTCACGAATCTCTGGCAGCTCCACTGGTTTCTTCTTAGGAGTAGGATTAAGTTTGACTGTATTGATTGATACCTTTCTGGTATAAACAGACTCCTGTCAAGATAAAACAGTTAATCATCACAACACTACTTTTATTTGGGTTATTGGTGAGTGAGTGATTGTTGTTTAACGCTAATTCAGCAGTTTTTCAGCTACATTGTATATCATGACGAGAACATGTTAATTTTCAATGAGATGATGATGAGGTCTTCTTTGTACTAGACCAACACACCGACAATGAGATGATGATGAGGTCTTCTTTGTACTACACCAACACACCGACAATGAGATGATGATGAGGTCTTCTTTGTACTAGACCAACACACCGACAATGAGATGATGATGAGGTCCTCTTTGTACTAGACCAACACACCGACAATGAGATGATGATGAGGTCCTCTTTGTACTAGACCAACACACCGACAATGAGATGATGATGAGGTCCTCTTTGTACTAGACCAACACACCGACAATGAGATGATGATGAGGTCTTCTTTGTACTAGACCAACACACCGAGTTGGATATTCATAGTGCTACATGTAGCTCACTGAAACAACAGTCCACGGAAAGACATGTCGCTCCACTCAGACACATTATCCTGATTCCGAGCAACCTGTATTTGCCCTTTCTCCTTAATGCTGCGTGCTTAGCGGAGAAGCAACAAATATTTTTTTTTTAATCTTTGGTTTGACCTGACTGGGGTTCGAACCCACGATCTATCGCACTTTAGACGAGTACGCTAACCATCACACCACCGATGCCGTTTTTGACTTATTGGCATTTAATGTCAATTTGATCAATAATCAATATTTCAGTTTTGGGGGGGGGGGTCTAATAGAAGAAACCAGAGAACACATAAAGTGCCATCAACGTGTCACATTTGTATCAGTTAAACCTTATCAAATTAACTATTTAAGTTATACTAGTATCTAGAACACCTATAACAATGGAGGAATATCTAGCTCAGTTATTTATTGTACAGCTAAATGAAAATCTTAACTGCTCATAACTGAACCCAGAATAAACCAGAATCCTGTTTAAACCAAACTTGAAATGAAGAAAATCATTGTTAATTTAACCTGTATAAGCCAAACATCTGCACTAGATCATGGACGATCAGCAATGTGTATTTTGTATCAACGAAAAATGAGGGGGGAAACTTTTAACGGACCGTACCGTCAACAGTCCTATCACGGTTCGTTCCAAATGGCCCTGTCATTTCAGAGGAGAAACAGAACAGAACCTTTTTGACACCTTTGGGCCTGTAATTCTGAACAACAACAGAATTTTTAGAGTATCATCCAATGAAAAATCCTACCTAGCTTGGTTCAATTGGCCCTGTGGTTTCAGAGTAGAAGATTAATAACACACAACCTCAACGCCCATTTTGACACCTTTCGTTCTCTTGTTTCTTTGGTGTAATTATGAACAAAATAATTTTTTTAGAGGACAAAGCAATGAACATTTCCGGCCCAGTTTGGTTCCAAATGGCCCAACGTTTTTTTTTTGTGCAAAGTAAAACAGACAGTCACAATTTGTATGAACATATTTTAAAATTTTCATTTACATGTGGCGGGAAAAGAAACTTGTTTAATAACGATTTTTTAAGCTAATATTTCATGAAGGTATTAAATCCCAGCCCTCTCCCACACCAAATAAGAAAATGGTTGGTACTGAAACATACCTTTGGCTTAGGACCAGATGGTGGTCTTGGCTCTGTTGACTTTTTTGGTGGTACAGGCTCTCTGTGCCTTTTTGGTGGTACAGGCTCTCTGTGCCTTTTTGGTGGTGCAGGCTCTCTGTGCTTTTTTTTGGGGTGCAGATTGTATGTGCCTTTTTGGTGTTTCAAGGTCATCTGCAATACCCACCTTGTTCTTTTTTCTCAATCCTGTAAATACAAATGTAATAGGGAAATCCATAGGGTGATTGTAAAACAAGAAACGAAACAGAAACGAAACGAAACGAAACCAAAAACCAAAAAAATCATCAATAAATAAAATAAAATGAAACAAACATTAACAAAATGATTTTTTTTACATGAGATAACAATCCACAAAATGCCAGTGGCGGATTGAAAAACCTTTAAAATTTACTGGAAGATTTGGCTATGGAAGGAAAAAATAATCAGGATTTCATATCAAAACTGAGTTCACCACTTTCCTGCTTCTTGTGTGCTATATAAATTTCTGAGATTCATAGAAAAGAAGAAATATATTTGATTGATACCAAATCCCCTCTCCAGGAAGCGACGGTCAACAAAGTCACCCCATGGTCTTCAATACGATGGAAACCCACACCATGAAGCGATCTCCGAGTAGCCCATGAAACAAAACAGTCTACATCACTCAATATCTATTTGTGAAGTTAAATTAAAGATTCTAATGGAAACACCCGAACTACTAGGCAGATTACCAGTTTGAAGAAATAAACTATGTGGACTTTGTTTTTCGTTGTGTTGTGCGTGTTTTTTTCCCATTATTTCAGTTACTTAGTATGACGGTTCACCAGTATGACAAGTGGCTGTGCAAAACAGTTCACGATCTGTGTTGGTTTGATCTACACGGACAAAACCAATTAATAGTAAACTTCATCCTATGCCAAGGAAATCTGAATTTTTGCTCTGAAAAATTCCTGGAGCCTTGATACAATTTGTCGAGCGAAACTGAAGTTGTGCTGTGGAAACCAGAGATGCGAATACCACATTCTTTTCTTAAACCTGTTGTTTTTTTTTTAAATTGATAGTTCGATCTTGTTCCATTATAAAACATCAGTGTAAGTTTCATCAAAATGTGAGAAAATAAGATTTCCTAAAGGACTTGTTTTTCTAAGTTATTAGGAAATTGGAAAACAACACAATTCGGAGTCCACAGCATAACTCAGGATTGCGCTGAAATCGACCTTGCCCTCAAAACTGTAGTCCTAACATTGTGTTTGTAAGACACATTTTGGTGTCCTCCGGGTGGCTCAATGAGTTAGTTCGTTGGATCTAACAGCTCATACAAACCTATCACCAATACGGCGTGGGTTCGCCCCCAGCTTTGTAAATTAAAAAAAAAGGGTGCACTCAACTCGCAGCCGAAAGTGATAAAGTTTACTAGTTGCTTGCCCAGGGTCGGTGGATTTCTCCGGCTACTCCGGCTTCCTCCACCACTAAAACTGGTCGCCATGATATAGTTGAAATATTGCAGAAAGTGGCGTTAAATACCAAAAATTCAGTTCAATTCAAAGACGACATGGCTGAAGCAGAAAGTGATATCTATATTGTGGTAAGTAAATCTGGGTACCTGTAAAGTGCGAAACGAAATAAAAACGGAACGAAACGAAACGAAACGAAATTGGCCGAAACGAAACGAAATAAAACGAAACGAAATGAAACAAAACGAAACGAAATCAATCAATTTTTACGAAAAATTTTACGAAATGAAACAAAACCAAACGAAATCAATACTTTTTTTAAATGACAATTAAATTGTCATTTTAAAACCACAGGCAATCGACCACTTCGTCCCCTTTTTTGTTTACGATATTTCACGGTTTGAATGGATTAATTCTGTTGGTAATCAATTTCTGCGGTGTGGGTCTTACACCCTTACTAGGAAAAAACTAGTAAGGGTGTCAGTTGGATTCACACCGCAGAAATAGATCCCCAACAGTATTAACCAATCAAGAACAGAAGGACCAATTCGGGACTTCGGTATTGGGCCTTTTATTCTCGGGAATTCGGGATCCGGGAATTCCTATTTTCGGGATTGCAGCGGGACTTCGGGATTTCGGGATTAGGCCCCCTCATGCCCCCGCCCCCTCATCAAAACCGTTAAATATCGTAAAAAGGGGGGTGAGGTCCAGTGGTCGAGTGCCACTAGTAAGGGTGTTCGACCCACACCACAGAAATTGATTCCCATCAGAATTAACCCATTCAAACCATGAAATGTCGTAGAGAAAAAAGGAGGAATGAGGGCCGGTGGTGAAAGGGGGGGGGGACTTTTTCGGGACTTCGAGATTGGGTCTTTTTAAGTTCGGGATTAACACTTTTCGGGATCCGATGTCCTATAATTATTAGCTACTTTTTGACGTTCGGAACGAGATTTTGGTAAACCCTAAAGGTATTCCAAATGATAACCATGAAAATTAGCTACCTTAATACATTAAAAATACTATTCCAGTTATTCCCCTTTAACCATGTTTTGATAGATTCTTGGTAATTAGTATTTTTGAACAAAAAAGGTGGGGGGTGGATGTAGGCGAGGAAATATATTTAATTAGATAGATCTATCCCAGAAATGGATAGCAAACTCATATTCGTTCCATTTACATCAAGGATGTACATATAAAGCCTTGTTTACATAGAGCGTGACATTTTCCATGAAAATAGGCCACCTTACATCTGTTCAGTGTATAACACAGGTTTCAAAGTGTTAACTACCTTCCACCATTCAAACATAAGCATAAGCATCAGAAGCTTGTCCATGAAAATTATCTACCTCGCATGACATTTTCCATGAAAATAAGCTACCTTACATCTGTTCAATGTATGGCACAGGTTTCAAAGTGTTTATTGATAGGTACCTTGCACCATTCAAACCGTAAGCATAAGCATCAGAAGCTTGCCCATGAAAATTAGCTACCTCGCATTCCTTCATTGCATGGTCCATGAAAATTTGCTGGTTGGATTACCTAACAACTCATACAAGCCTATCACCAATACGGCGTGGGTTCGCTTTGTAAGTTACAAAAAAAGGGTGCACTCGACTGCAACCGCATGTGATAAAGTTTACCAGTTGCTTGCCGTGGTCGGTGGTTCTCTCCGGGTACTCCGGCTTCTTCCACTACTAAAACTGGTCGCCATGATATAGCTGAAATATTGCTGAAAGTGGCGTTAAACAAAATATCAATCAATCCCCCCCAAACAAATCAACAAAGTAACACGGTTAGAAATAATAAAATTGTGATTAATAAGTATAATACAATTAAAATACGTTTTTTCATGAAATTTAAATTCCAACTTGGAACAAATGAATTTCCATTATCAGATGTGATCTTATTAAGTGAAAGAATAATTTGTATAGTTTGAACATCAAATAAGTATTAAATTCTACCATACATAGTCCACCAATCTGTTTTTAATAGAGGACGTTTAGTCCACTTTACTGTAGACCACCCCGGTAGACCCCAGGTAGACTACATACTGATGCTCTGTTTCTTGCGTCGGTCTCGCGTCTATACTAATCACGAGACTTAATGATGTTGGGACGCCATTTAAACCCGACTGTGTTTATATTGTATCCCGCTAGGTGGCGTTACTATCTCGTAACTTTATACCCAAATGATTTCGTAACTTTATAATTTCGTACCTTTTCGTAACTTTGAGCTTTTTCGTTTATCTATCGATATATGGTTTTCAAACTTCTCACAATCGTAACTACTCGGCCATTTTCGCTACCCTACAAATAACGTTATTTGTAGGGTAGCGAAAATGGCCGAGTAGTTACGATTGAAACTTCTCAGTGACGTCATAAGCAAGCTGGGTGACGGCAATTGACCTTCCTCTTTGCCTAGCGACCTTCCTCTTTGATAGCATAGAATTAACTGTTAAGAATAGACCCTCACCCATAGCACGAACAGTTTTAGTACGAACTCTCGCGCCATTGTCGCTCGCATAACTTCATAGTGGACCCTAACCCCTGTTTGCCTAGCGGTCTCCGCTCCCATATTAAATAATAACTAACACAGTGTAAAGGGACTCTAGATTCCACATGACAGTGTTTAATGATAAACATATTAAGTATATAAAGGTATTTTTAGTATCACTTAATTTCAAATACTGACGTCCTCTCTATAGGCCATGCCTACTCATATTAGTCGTAAAAATGATACATCGCGTTGGTCAATGGTTTTCACCTACGATAGTTTCTACGATAGATGGCGTTCGTGTACTATCAGTTATACATTCGGAACTCTCCCGGAATGCATCGGAGCTTAACGTTATATTTCCGCCATTACAAGTTGCGATAGGATCTATTCAAAACAAAACAAATTTGCAAATTTTTAAAAGAAGTAAACAATATACGAAATACATAGTTCACAGGAATTCGGCGTATGGGTTCGGTGGGGTACCACTATCGATGGGAAGAACGTGGTTCTTTCGGTCGGTGGTGGTGTTTCCCATTGACCCTAAACATCGGGTCCCTGTGAATAATTTAATATACTTCATATCATTATTATATGCATATCTTTTACTTATCCAGGGATTTATATGTACCATATAAATCCTTGACATATCCATATTTATGTAATGTATTATAATTATATTGTATTGTCTTGATGCACGCCAATGTATGGTTTATTATCAATAAATTATTTGAATTGAATTTGAATTGAATATAGATACGAAAATCATACCCGTTCATATTTTGTGACCGATTCATATATTAGATAAAAATTCAATCTAAACATACAAACACATCATAGCATAAAAATCTGCCTATAAATTAGTGCCGGGGATATTTTATAGAATAATTTTATTTAAAAAAAAAGGTTTTGTTGTACTATCGGGAAATGAAACTCTGTTGCTAAGGAAGATGGTTTATGGTGGTTAACGCCCCTTTCAACAATATATCGGTCAGTTTTATTGGTGGAGAAAACTGGAGTACTCGGAGAAAACCATTGACCTGTCGCAAATCACTGACAAACTTTATCACATAATGTTGTATCGAGTACACCTAAGGAAGAATTTTTATCGTAAGTGTAATTTTAGTCTTAAGATTAAAATATTTCGTAAGATAATCTTTGTGTAAAGGACTTAGGAATTGTAGGATAATCTTAAGTGAAAAGTTTAGTATTAAAGTTACGAATTTTTGTGAAAAGGGCTACAGGAAAGTATGACGATTAGCCATCTTGAAACCTAATAAGTTAGGAAGACGTCCGAATATTTCCGCAAACGTTCCGAACGAATAACTGATAGTACACGAGCGCCACCACGCGTCAATAGGTGCGAGTGCAATCCATTGAAAAAAGATAGTTTGTAACTTAATCACAATATTTATTGTTTACTTTATTTTATATTGTGTAGATCTATGTCAATCTTTGTCAATCAGTTACTCTTCTCCTTTTTATGTACATGCAGTTTTTCATTTTTTCAGTCCTCATTACGGTAGCGAAAATAGCCCATTCTAGGGATGTCCCCTTATTCAGAGCACCAGGTGCACACAGAGTGCTATAAGGACCAATGCATTGGTCCCATAACATCTATGAGGAACCGGAATTGCAAATACCTTGCCTCGGATAATTCTCATTGGCTATTGGTACTGCGCAAAGGAAGAAATGTAATACATAATATTATAAAATTCATGATATTTGAAAAGAAGAGGTAAACGTGGCAAACCATTTTAGCAAAGAACATATTATTTAAAAGGCCATTAAAACGGAAATTTGTTTAATATGTTTAGGTTGTCATTATTGATTTTGTTCATATTTCAACTTTTGACAAAGATTTCTTGAAAAAATGCTAAACTAGAATTTTCGAAATAAGGGTAGTGTGGGAAGGGCAGTAATTATTTTATTAATAGGTATACAATCATGTACATGTACTGTCTTTTCTTTGCTGTAGGGCATGTATACAGTTAGTTAATTTATACTCACTTGATAATATTAACATAAATTAAATTATGTTCTAATTCACGCTGTTCAAACGAACATAAAAAATTTATGTACTTAATTTGTGTAATTTTCTGAATAGAATCATTCTCAATGTGTAAATTGATAAACAAAATCTTCTTTTGTTATACCTTTTTATGCAAACTGTTAAAAATCAACAAAACGTAGTAGATGGTGAAAGGCGCAGTGACCATTTATTATCATATTTTACATAACATCACATTACTATCATCACAAAGTTCATTTTGACAGTTTTAAATATATTTAAAAAAAAGTTCATTTTGACATCATTTATCACACATAAAAGTTCATTTAAACACAATCAATCAGCATCATCCGAAAGTCAGACTATTATCTATCTATAAAAGATAATTTCAAAATTAATATACAACATTAATGCAAAGGAAAAAACAAAACAAAACAAAAACTAGATCATAAATAAATTGAAATATATCAATATACACTCAGAGATAATCGTGGGTCTGCTCGATGTGGACACTTCCCAATCCTCGATAAAGAAAAATAGTGATGCACGCTCTTTAAATACCCTGACAACTTGAAAAACCGATTAAATCTATTATTATTCAATACCTTGAATAATTCGAAAATTAATACGCCGCACTGTACATAAATATATAACTAATTGTCTTGCAGTATGAACAGGTAAATACCGGTATATTGCAAACATTTCTGAAATAAGATGGAAATTATGGATGTTTATGTTCAGTTTATGATTTCATGGATTATTACTATACTGTTCTTGAATGGAGCCAAGTGTGAGATTGATACACGCACGTTTATCGTTAATTTGATACTTATTTAGCCTACATTCACGAAAAAATGGAAAAAAGGTACACATTGTTGGTTAAAGACAAATGATACTAAGATGTAAATTTTAATAGGGTTACTGTAAATTCATAATGACAATGTCCAGAAGCACAATCAGCTAGTGATATTATGAGGTCAAATTTCTGTCATTCTGTACCGACTGTAGAGAATCATAAATAAGATCTTTAGGCCTAGAACTTTTTCACTTTTATACCAACACTTACGTGATTTTTTTGATTCGCAGTATTCATTATTTTGTCATAAGTGAATTAGTCACCCCCTTTTATGCAGGTTAATTTTAAAAGAAAAATAATCAATTAACTGACTAAAAAGATGAAAACAATTTAAAAAAAAAAGTGTGATGCATTATAAAAATGTATGCAAATGAGTAAATGATTTATTTTTAGAATTCACAACTATGTCATGTCATTTGTTTTCTTTATAGCAAGTGAACACATACAATTAACTACTAACACCAATTATAGTTATTCTCTATACCAAGTATTAGTCTTTCCCCAGTTATAGTTATTCTCTAAGCCAAGTATTGGTCTCACATCAGCTATAGTTATCTACACCAAGTATTGGTCCGACACTAGTTATAGTCATTCTCTAAAACAGGCATTGGTCTGACACCAGTTATAGTTATTCTCTACACCAAGTATTGGTC
>MJUT01043949.1:125647-138568 GCA_002080005.1 Gigantidas platifrons | reverse complement strand
TTACCTACAATCTCTAATAAACCACAGACTGTCATGACTTACCTACATTCTCTAATAAACCACAGACTGCCGTGACTAACCAACAATCTCTAATAAATCAGAGGCTCCCATGACTTACCTACAATCTCTAATAAACCACAGGCTGCCATGACTTACAATCTGTAATAAACCACAGGCTGCTATGACTTACAATCTCTAATAAACCACAGGCTGCCATGACTTACAATCTGTAATAAACCACAGGCTGCTATGACTTGCCTACACTCTCTAATAAACCACAGGCTGCCATGACTTACCTCTAATCTGTAATAAACCACAGATTGTCATGACTTGCCTACAATCTATAATAAACCACAGGCTGTCATGACTTTATACCTCAAATCTGTAATAAACCACAGACTGTCATGGCTTACCTAAAATTTCTAATAAACCACAGATTGCCATGACTTACCTACAATCTAATAAACCACAGGCTGCCATGACTTACCTACAATCTGTAATAATTATTTTTTTCCCTTTTTTTACGCGACTCGACAGATTATTTTTTTCTAAATGTAACATTTTATATTGTGAAAATACTGTCTCATATTATTTTTTTCTGTACCCATCCCAGCCAAAGTATTTTTTTCTCAAAATTCAGCATCAGATTTTTTTTTTAGCAAAAACACCATGCCACCCTCCCCCTTTAGGTAAAATGGTCGGTCCCATAATTGTATCGGTTGTATCTTTAATTTCAAGCTCAAATAGAGGAAGAGAACAGAAAAAAAAACCGGAAACGTGACCAGAGCGTCCCATGACTGTTTTCTCAAGCCCTTCCCCTTTTTACCCATATCACAGACACACACACACACACGCGCATACACTTTTCAGAATAACCATAGGATTTGTCTGTTAAAAAAATCGAATTCCTTTGTGAACTCTTTTTGTCGGAGTTATCCCTCTTTGACCCGATTTCCTAATCATATTAAGGTACGACGCGAATGCGTTTCCCCGAATGGGACCCATTTTCCAACAACCAATGAGGAGAGTTCGTCATGATTTGATTTGATTTTTGGTGTTTTAACGCCACTTTCAACAATGTTTCAGCTATATCATGGCGACCAGTTTTAGTGGTGGAGGAAACCGGAGTACCCGGAGAGAACCTGGGCAAGCAACTGGTATAAACTTTATCACTTGCGGCTGCGAGTCGTGTGCACCCTTTTTGTAATTTACAAAGCCGGGCGCGAACCCACGCCGTATTGGTGATAGGCTTTTATGAGTTGTTAGATCCAACGACCTAACTCATTGAGCCATCCGGGTCCGCGAGTTCGTCATGACCTCATGGGTCAACTTTAGTTTTTTGCCACTGGCACATTGGCGGAAAATAGTGCAAATTGATATTTACTATGATTTTCAAAGTTTTTTCAATGAACATGAATATAAATATGCTGTGGATGTTATGAGGAATTCGATACATGTATGTTTTGAAGAATAATATAAGTGCCGGAATAACTTTGTTTTTGAAACTTGTTTCCCAGACTTTTCTATGATTCCGTACATAAAAGCATGTATTATTCACGAGTTTAGGGATTGCATTATTTCTTAAATATCCGTATGAAATACAAAAATGTATATGCCAAGGGGATGAATGATTGATAAAAACGAAGAAGCCGTCAAGGTAAGTTTTTTTTTGTTTGCTCTCTACTCTGACAATCGACATCAATATTTATAATTATCAAATAAGGTTGTATGTTTGTATATTGTGCAGGTTGACTATAAAGCATTTGAACACCGATATTGCATTTATGTTGTGACATTTTGTCCACCTCTTGCTCTGCTATTTGAAACAAAATTTAGAAGTTCCTTTGGATGGAATGTTCCCTTAAACGTGTTAAATTAGTCTAGATTTTGCTTGTCATACTTATAATGTATAGAACTGTTTTGCTGAAGTATTTTTGACAGATTTTAGAGCATCAAGTGTTGTAGTGACGTGCTGGGGGATACATCTTCTGGGATGTGAAATAGTCCCTCCGACACTCCCTTGGCAATCATTTGAAGACTTTCGTTTCACTCACTACATTCGTGAAACTCAAGTGAAGAAAAATACTTTCATATTTCTTTCTAATAATGCAGTTTTATGGCGTATAGGGGACTTTCGTTTCACTCACTACGTAACACATTCGTGAAACTCATCGGTGTTCGCAAAATTTAACTTCCATTTTCATTTTTTATTTATTTAATTTTTTTGTAATGTAATACAGTTTTATGGNATTTTTTGCAATACAGAAGTCATTCCAGGAAAAAATGTCGTGTTATGCAATTTTTTGTATGGTTTTTTTTTGTTGTTGTTGAAATTCTGGTCAATTTTCATTTTTTCATGTGTTGTTAAATGAAAAACACTCCATATATTCCCAAAACTTACCATTTGTGCAGTTTTTTGTAGTCATACAATGATTTCAAATGGAAATGTCAGAATATTTTGCTTGAATTTAGCAGACGAATTTTTGTAGGCGCACGAGTCGTAGCTAGCAAAGATCGGCAAATATTAATTTTTCTTTAAAAAAATGATATCATTTAAAAATATATGTTTTGACCCGTTAAAATAGATGTATTCATTGTTACAAGTTCCTCGCCTTTAAATATTTCTTTGGTTTTTGAACTCAGTTAGGGACGAATGTAGCGAGGACGACTCGTTTAAAATACAATACAATTATCCACAGGCACTCGTTTCATATATATATTTATTTACTATCTACGTCTATGGATCATTGTTTCATATATATCTTTGTTTACTATCTACGTCTATATATATGAAACGAGTGCCTGTGCAATTATCACAGGCACTTTACAGAAACAAGTGCCTGTGCAATTATCACAGGCACTTTACAGAAACAAGTGCCTGTGGCAATTATCCCCATTCTAATGCAATACTGAGCATAAAAATGTATTCTTGCATATCCCGAGGTAGAAAAATCACATAAATTAAAATTCCGCGAAATGTTGTATGACGACTTTGGCCTATGAATAACATGACGTCATGACTTTGATAGCGAGATGTCATTCTGATTAATTTAACAATGTAAGCACCTTTTATTGTCTTTTGTTACTTAAATACGATTTTTAGAAGTTCATGATGTCATTTTAGTTTTTAAATTATTTATATTGGAGACTTATTTTTATTTTTGACATTCTCTCCGTGACACGCCAACTTTTATCAACTTCAGGACGAAAGGATTTCAATCTCATCATTAGGCAAACTGTGTGTTGCATGCGCATGCCCATGTTGCTGTAGAGCTCTCTGTGCTCGCTAATAAACCACAGGCTTCAATGATTTTCCAGCAATCTCTAAGAAACCGCAGGCTGTCACGACTTACATGTACCTACAATCTCTAATAAGCCACAGGCTGCCGTGACTTACCTACAATCTCTAATATACCACAGACCGCCACGACTTATCAACAATCTCTAATTAAGCACAGATTATCATGATTTGCCTACAATATCCAATAAGAAGAGTTTGAAGATACCAAAGCGAAAAGCAGTATCCATAAATAGAAGAAGAACAGACAACAAACAATGAATGGCCAAAAGAAAAAGGACAAAAGGATAAATAGCGATCTACAGAACATACACATAAAACTAAAGATAGAGTAACAGGTTCGCCACTAAAAACCGGATGGGTGAACTCAGGTGCTCCGGAAGGTAAACAGTTCCTGCTCCATTAGTTACACCCGTCGTGTTGACCTAGTTACACACCTGGTGAGTAAGTAATGAATGAGGAAAGGACCGTGTTTGCGACAAGTGGAACATATCCGTGGTCATTTGTGAATCAGATATTCCATAACGGTCAACCAAATCATGGTGGCGACCGTTAAATTTTCGAAGTCATGACTTCAATTTAACCAAGAGGAACCCTTGGTTCAGTAATTTCCTTGTTAGCAGCAACCCTCTATCAAGGAAATGCTGATAGGAACCACAAGCTCTGGAATAAACTATAGGCTTCCATAAATTACAGGTATTTTATTTTATTTCAGTAGGTCATGAATCCCTATGAGAGAGATTGATTGTATTTGTATTATTAAAATATTCCTTTCTCTTTTTTTTCTTTTTAGATTTTAATAGACGGCCTCACAGTCAAAATCCCAATGATAAGTAAGTAGACAATAAATATTCTGATACTGACAACCAAATAAAACAAGAGCACCGCCCACGGGTGCTGGACGCTCGACTTTTTCGTATCTGATATTAAACTGCAAGCAATTTACATAATTATTGAGAAATTGCATTTTTCAAAAAGGGGAATAACTCAAATAAAATGCTGGATGGAGTTGTCTTCTCTTGTCAACAGATTTGGGTCAACACTTTCTACAAGTGTATTGAGTTTCAAGTTAATAGCTTTGATAGTTATTGAGAAATTTTAATTAAGCTAAAAAAATATCCCTAATTTCTACATACAATGTCGAAACAAGGGCAGAGAACTCTGGATATACAAATCACAGGGTCATCTGCCTTGTTGTAATTGGTTCCTCTTTTGATAGTGAACAATTATTCCAAGTTTCAAATGGATACCTTTGATAGTTTTTGAGAAATGGACTCTGACAAAAAACTTAACTTAAAACTTAACCAACCCAGACGCTGACGCCGGAGTGACGACAATAGCTCGACTTTTTTTCTTCGAAAAGTCGAGCGAATAATAGTCTTCTGATGCTAACCATCAAATAAAATGGTAAGAAAAGTTTGGAGATACTAAAAGGGGTAATCAGAAGCTGTAAACCAAAGAAGGACATACAATGTAATGGCTAAAAGAAAAATGACAAAGGGATCAGGCAATGATTTACAAAACACTACACAGAAACCTAAAGGTCAAGGGACACAAACCACACTAAAAAGTGGGAGAGATCTCATGTGTTTCGGAAAGGTTGATTGATTGATGTTTAACGTCCAGCGAGCAATTTTTCAGCTATATTCAGGACAAGAATAATTTAAACGCCACGGAACTCGAAAAATGGAAATGTGATGGGTAGGGACGGAGAATTTTGCCAGTGCAACAGGTCTCCTATGGACCACTCATCATGAGCATAATGTTCATAATGAGCTGTTACACTGGGTTCTTTAACGTGCGAAGAGGGTGGCAATCTCTCAACATGGGACCTCGGTTTTATTTACGTCTCATCCGAAGGACAGGTTGGTTGTCAATTTATACATCCTGCGCAACCGACGGATGCCCCTGCAAGCTGAAGAAGCTCTCGGTCCCTTTCTATACCCCGGGGTTGACCCCTTTTAGAGGACTAGTGACTCTAGGACGGAGAAAACCTGGTGCCTATTCTACCCCCGGCACACCCTCTGGGAGGGGGTGTTTCCGAAAGGTGAGGAGTTCCATATGTCGCATCTGTCGTGTTATACTGTTTTGATACATTTGTATAAGAAAAAGACAAACTGAAAGTCATATATGTTTTGTTTTAAGTTACAGAGATGCTTTAGACAAGCTATTGTCAGCTAGCTACATGTATTTGTATTCTTTGCAATCAGCGCAACTAAAAAAAAAATTCAGTTCTATTTATATTCTTTGAAATAACTTTAATGTATTTTTTAGCTTAGCCAAACAAAGAGACAAAATGTTAGATGAAGTGAAAAAACAACAGATGTGTAAGGAGGCTGTAATTAAGCAGGTAAGCCTCATTCTGAATATACCTATATATGACCTATTTTTTAATCTGTTACATCTTTTCGAGGCATAAGTTAAGTGAATGTATAATATTAATTTACAGAAACCTAAAATCATATTTAAACCAGCAGTCTTGTTTTTAATATTTTACAAATTGAAGACACTGTTAGTGAGATAATTTTTTCTCACTAATGAGACAGCACAGTTCCTATTTTTAGCCGTGTGAGATATCCTTGTCTCAACCTGTGGGTGAGATAAGAATTTCACGCTACTTTTCCCGTAAAAATGTTACGTTTCGCAAAATGTCATTGTATCAATAAAATCGTTTAAATATATAGCCTAAGCCGGGAATGTTACATTATATACCCTGTCTGATAGCTGAATTATAATTTTGTGTCTTTTATTTTCATTTTGTCGTATTTCTATATATCCTTTTCCATACCTTTGACGTCATTCTTCAATGACGTCAAAATATGTGTAACGTCATATTTCATGTATGAAGGAAAATACTGTACTTTCAATAAAATATTAGTGAGAAAAAGAATCAAACACCGGAAAGAGGGCAAGACAGAAAAATCTTAGACATCCGCAGGAAAGATTTCTATTGGTCTCCAACTCGGCGGAGCTTCGTTGGAGACCAGAAATCTTTCCCTTGGGTGTATGAGATTTTTCCGTCTTGCCCTCTTACCGGTGTTAGATCCTTTATTTCTCACTAATGAGACAGCACAGTTCCTATTTTTAGCCGTGTGAGATATCCTTGTTTCAACCCATGGGTGAGATAAGAATTTCACGCTACTTTTCCCGTAAAAATGTTACGTTTTGCAAAATGTCATTGTATCAACAAAATCGTTTAAATATTTTCGTTTTGTGTATTTATCTAGTCAGCCACTTATCAGTTTATGCTAGCTAACGTGTACCTTTCACGGTGTTTGATTCCAGTCAATGTTTGTTTACTTTAAGTAAATAATAGAGTGCTCTCCCTTGTTAGTAACTAACGTAAAGAAAGAAATTGCTCCCCTTTGACCAAATTCAAATATTTTTTTACAGGTATTTATCTCTGTTGAGTGCATACCTGTTAACCCTCCCGCATTTAGCGGGAGACTCCCGCTTTTGAGCTCGGCCTCCCTCAAAGAATGTGCCTCCCGCGCGGGAGACTAAAAACTCCCGCTTTGAAATACTTCTCCCACATTATCTCCCGCGACCATAAATTTGATTAAAATCGAAAATTAGGACGCCATTTTTGTTGTTTTTATCAGCTGGGTCATTAAAACATTTGCGTGAATCAGCCAATTGTTACTTGGAATTCTCTTGGTTTTTACTAGAAACGCCGATAATGTAAGTTGTTTACAATATCGAATGGATAACTACACGAATCAAAGTTGTGAAAAAAGAAAATTTGAAGGCGAGTATCGTTCAATTACTTACTTAAATACGAAAAAAAACTTTAAAAAAAAAATACAGTTCAACTATGTCACAATCAAGGAGACGTTGGAATTCAGGACGTAGCACTCCTTCTTCAAAGAAAAAGAAACATTATTGCAAATTCTTGGAGGACTGGACAAAATTATACGATTGGGTGCAGCCTACTTCTTTAGGAAATGATATGGCATTTTGCAAACTTTGTTCTACAAATTTTAGTGTCAGCCATGGTGGTGTATATGATATTAAAAGACATGCTGATGGAGATTCACACAAAAAAAGCAGTTGCTTCAACAAGGAAATCAACCAATCTTAAAAATGCAGACACAGAGAGAATTTTTTCTATGTTAAAAAAAATCCAGACAGATATGAGATCTGAGTTGAACAATGACACACTTTGTTCTTTATTATGTGCAAAGCAAAATCAAAACTTGTTGTGTTGTGAGTACGAACCAAGTGACTGTTCTAAGATCAGCAAAACAAGCTGTATTGTCCTCCCAAAGTGGTTTGAAGTAATGTTGCTCAGCAACAACAATAAAAGTTGTACAGTAAATTTTGTTTGCTTTAATCTAAAAATTTTAGTGTAAAAAAGTTCGTCACGCAAAATCTCCCACATTAAATAGTTGGAATGTGGGAGATCTCCCACATACACAATCTCTGAGGTTAACAGGTATGTGAGTGTTGTAGTAACATTTATAATATATTTATTAAATGCATTGTAATTTATTATGAAATACATTTAAAATACTGCCAAGACACGGATGCATATGGATAAATCGAATATTTACTTCAGCAATGGAGAAAACAAATTGCGGGAAAATGCTCGATGGAATGTAACCAAACCAATTAGGTGTTTAGTGAGAAAAAGAATCAAACACCGGTAAGAGGGCAAGACAGAAAAATCTCAGACACCCGCGGGAAAGATTTCTATTGGCAGAGCCTTGTTGGAGACCAGAAATCTTTCCCTTGGGTGTCTGAGATTTTTCCGTCTTGCCCTCTTGCTAGATCCTTTATATTCCATATTTGGATGATGCCCTCCATTTTGTTTGTATGTATTTTACCTCCATCACAGAAGATCTCATAATTCTAATCTTAGTAACTATTATGCTTCAAAATAGTCTACTATGTTTATTATGATTTTCTATATAGAGTGAAGACTTGTGTTCACACTTGAAGTGGGTATCTAAGTTACGATGGCATCAAATGTTCACCTGGGGTGGGGGAATGGGGAAGTGAGTTATCAAGGTTGTTGGCTTCTGATCATGAACATAACCCTAAGACAACTGACATGAGTTTGAGACCTGTTACTCACTTCAAGTGTTAAAGGTTTGTAGACACCGATCCAAGGCTGGAAGAGGGGTCACTGGTCCAACTTATATCTGTCAAATCCCCCCAAAAAAACAGAAATATAGATCTAGTAGTCATGACATAGGTGAGTATATGCTGAAGATATATTAAAAAAAAAAAAAAAAAAACTATCTTAAAGCTCTTAATATAAGAGTATACCAAATAAAGAATTTTAACTTTTCCTATATTTATATTTAGATGGAATTGAAAGAAGTTGCTGAAAGGAAGAGAAAGGCAGAAGAAAGAAGATTAGAACCAATGGAACTTAAAGGAAAACTCCAGTCAGTTGAACAATTGTTATAATTCAATACATTGTAACTTTTTATTCGTAAATAACTAATTATTAAACAAAAACACCTTTATTAACATTATTATACTCAATTAGAAATATGAATATTTGGAATTTCCTGTCGTAGTGTACATAATTTTTTTCGGTGGAAAGAATTTAATATTAAATTTAAGCAGGCTGAAGAGTAAGTCTTCTGATACTGACAACCAAATAAAATGATAAGAAGAGTTTGTAGATACTTAAAAGGTTTAATCAGAAGCCGTAAATCAAATAAGTACATACATTGCAATGGCAAAATGAAAAAAGACAAAGGTATCAAACAATGATTTACAAAACAATATTCAAAAATCTAAGGATCAAGGGACACGAACCCACTAAAAACCACGGGTGAACTCAAGTGATCCAGAAAGGTAAGCAGTTCCAGCTCCACATGTTGGACCTGTCTTCTTGTACTAGCTGTTAAGAAAAAGACAAACTGAGAGTCATCTATGTTTTGTTTTTAAGTTACAGAGGTGCTTTAGACAAGCTATTGTCAACTAGCTACATGTACAGTTGACTCTCATTATCTCGAACTCTGTTGACTCGAATTTCCGGTTGAGTCGAATTTTTATCGAAGTCCTGAACTTCGTTGTGTATAAATATATGTAATTTGACTCCTGTTGAGTCAAATTCGGATGAGTCGAAATTTCGGTTGTCTCGAATAAAAGTTTTGGTCCTGAGATGTAGAAAGCCATATTATTTACATTCGTTAAGTCGAATTTACCTGTCAAAACATGTGTATTACCTTGGGATTAAAATCGGATCACAGATGAAACATCCGGTCATTGGCTTTGACATTTTTACCTTAGGCTATTTCACATGTTTATTTCACAATCTGTCAAATTAATTAGTAATTGGCTTGGTATTATGACATAAGTTAGATGTGTACAATAAAAAATTATCGATTCATAATATTATAAGTGCGCTTGTGTCAGCATACATCAATGATTATGAAAAGTACACAATGGAAGCATTTTATCTATTGTCGGAAATTAATTATAATTTCTCAATTTTGAGAGATTTGAAAAAAAATATTACTCTTAATTAACAGTTGTAATAAAAGGGGAAATGTTTTACACTTGATTGAATCATAAAAACACACAATTTGTTGTAAATATTGCACAAAGAAAAATATGTCATGATGGATGAAGTTTAATGACAACGCAACAGCTGAAAACATAATCATACACACAAAAAAAGATATCTAGAAGTTATCAGTTGTTCCACAAGATTCAAAGAATTTAACAGAGAAAAAAAAAACAGCAACAAAAACATCGAATAAATTTTAAATCGTTCCGAGAATCGGGACATGCGGTGCTGGTGTTAGCTCTTCAAAATTTTGTTCAAGTTGTCTCCATTTCGTCATTAAACAAACTACACTTCTGGTTTTCGTAGCTCCTCTTGAGTCGAACTACGGTTGACTCGAATTTTTTCCATGGTCCCATCGAATTCGAGATAACGAGAGTCAACTGT
The DNA here is from genome assembly GCA_002080005.1 of Gigantidas platifrons. Classification (NCBI taxonomy): domain Eukaryota; kingdom Metazoa; phylum Mollusca; class Bivalvia; order Mytilida; family Modiolidae; genus Gigantidas; species Gigantidas platifrons. Next base: position 128,357 of record MJUT01043949.1, on the reverse strand, counting down.
ATTTGTATTCTTTGTAATCAGTGCAACTAAAAAAAACCAGTTCTGTTTACATTCATTGAAATAACTTTGATGTATTTTTTTAGCTTAGCCAAACAAAGAGACAAAATAATAGCTCTAGAAGGAAAGGCTAGAGAACAACAGATGTATCAGGAGGCATTAATTAAGCAGGTAAGCGTCATTCTGAATATACTTATTTAGTACATAGCATATGAAAATGCTGTATTTTGATTGGATAATCAGTGTGTACTATTTTTGAACAGTACACTTGACAACGGATGACTGTGCCTAGTGACGGGAACTATGCCAGTTTCAAGCAATTTCCCATGGGCACTATATCTGTGGCATATATTTTCCTGCTTAATTTTTGTATATTTTTGTCAAGATTTATCTCCCTTAATGAGCAAAGTAAAAGTTATGCAAACTGAAAACAGATCTAAAACACTTCCAGTTACCCATCATTTAACTTCAGTAACAGCAATGTTACCATTAATTTGATTCTGATAGTCACGACATAGTTGAGAATACTCTGAAGATGAAAATAAAAAACAACAATCCTAGCTTTAAATAGAAGAGTATACCAAATGAATAATTTTAATTTTTCCTACACTGTATATTTAGATGAAATTAAAAGAAGTTTCAAAGAGAAAGAGAAAGGAAGAAGAAAGAAGATTAGAACAAATACACAATAAGCAAGCTGAAGAGTAAGTCTACTGATACTGACCCCCAAATAAAATGAAGAGTTTGTAGATACTAAAATGGGTAATCAGAATCTGTAAATCAAAGAAGGACATACAATGCACATACATGTGAACCTTCCGACGGGAGCATTTTTCTCCAGATTTTGAGGGTCCCTTCCGTCCCTCCCGTCAACTTTCAAAATCTTCCGCCTATGAAAGTACAAAAAAACCTTGACCTACATTTTGTGATCAATATTTCTGGAAATTCCCCATTTGAAACTCCCGTGCTGACGAAATATGCCGAGAGATACGAAAGATAAAGGTGAATGTCATATTTAATGATATCCGGTTATTGATCTGTTTGACACCTTTACAGGTAAATTGGGTCATGGTGATTAATTAAGGTGTTGATGCTTATACATCAATTATCCACTGATTGACAGTTAATTGGGGATAAGGAAGTGTGTTTGTGGCACACGCTTTGATGATTAGAAGTGTGATAGTGGCAATTAAAAATAGTTATAAATCGTTGTGCAAACACAAGTCGGACAACCTTTGATGCCGAGGAAAACTTCTTATTTCGATCAAACGTGCAATGAATTTATCTCAGATTGAGTTGTTATGGCTTGTTTGGGACCAAAGCCGATCAAAGTATTATTTAAGGACTAATGCTTAATGACTTTTATATATGACTATGTTCAATTTTGTGACTTCTCTATGTTTACTTTCTTTCACTTACTGTGATTATATCTGTGACTTTTGAAAGGTAAATTCTGTGTATATGTGATGAATAGTGACTTTTTAATTTTAGTGCTCTATGACTTTAATTTATTGTTCAGAACATTCTGTCTTCATTGTTATTGCTTTATTATAACCTTATGATTATGACTAAATTATAAATACAGTTTTATCCTTCATTCATGATATGAAATACTACTTAATCATATTGAAATGGGATGCAGTTGGTTCAATACTGAAACAAACAAAAGGAAAACATCAATAAACAATAAAAACATGCATCCAATACGTCGATAAAAAATCTCCAGTTATGAGACCAAATCTTCAGTCAAAAATTTGCAAATCTCCAGTTGTAGCATAGCAACTCTATCACATGTATGATGTTGACAGTTGTAGCATAGCAACTCTATCACATGTATGAATGCAATGGCAAAAATAAAAAGAACAAAGGGACAAACAATACAAAACAATACAGGTGTTTCTGAAAGTTAGGCAGTTCCTGCTCCACATGTTGCTTCTGTCATGTTATACTATTTTGATATAAGAAAAAGACAAACTGAGAGTCATCTATGTTTTGTTTTAAGTTACAGAGATGCTTTAGACAAGCTATTGTCAACTAGCTACATGTATTTGTATTCTTTGCAATCAGTGCAACTAAAAAAAATCCAGTTCTATTTATATTCATTGAAATAACTTTGATGTATTTTTAGCTTAGCCAAACAAAGAGACAAAATGTTAGATGAAGTTAAAAAACAACAGATGTGTAAAGAGGCTTTAATTAAGCAGGTAAGCCTCATTCTGAATATAGTTATAGTCCGTTTGATTTCTATAAAACCTACAGAAAAAAATTCTTAAAAATCCAGTTTTCAAATCAGCAACTTCTTTTCCAGATATATGATATATACGTACTCTGACAATTAATTTCAAAAATTTTGGTCCATTATTAAAAAAGTTACCCATTAGGTCTCCATGTTAATTGCATTTTCTGAAGTGTAAAAATTTACATGGAGTGAGTACAAATAGTGTAAGAGCACAACCATCAAAACAAAATAACAGACATGTGCTTTCAATGTATATTTCATTGTACCATGTGACATAGGACATTTAAATATTAAAAGGCTACTCATCAACTGACCATTAAGGTGGTAGTCAATTGTTATTGATGTCCATTAATATTTAAATGTCCTATGTCACATGGTACAGTCTGTTATTTGTACTCACTCCAGCCAGATTTTTACACTTCAGAAAATATAATTAACATAGAGACCTAAGGGCATGCAAACTTTTTTAATAAT
>MJUT01043949.1:82575-97140 GCA_002080005.1 Gigantidas platifrons | reverse complement strand
GTTTAGTAAGGTTACTCAGGTCAATAGTTTATAAATATAGAATCTTGACAATGTAAAGGAAAGATGCTATGTTATATTTATTCATTTGTTTGATTCTGGAATATTGTTGATCATTGATTTAAACAAGAAAAAAGGGAAAAAGGGAGGTGAATTTTATTATTCATAAAAAAAAACTAAACAAACAAACAAGCAAAAACAAAAAACAATGAAATCGATTTAATTGAAAATTGATTTTTAGGGGGGAAGTGTGACCTTTCATTGGACTTTATTCTGAAAATTTTGAGCGTACTTGATGACGATTATTCCAGAAACGTCTCGTGCGCACTCAATTTGATATCTACGTTTTAATTAAAACACAATATCTTCTTTAGAATTCAATAAGCAGGTCCTGGAATTAAACCATAGATCAGAGCACATCCATAATCTTTAGTGGGGTTCGTGTTGCTCGGCACTCTGTAGTTTTCTGCATAGTGTATTTTTTTATTTAAAAAAAAATCCAGGACCCCTGTGTCCATGATTTTTTTTAAGTTAATAATATGAAATATTGACATCCACACTTGCCTTTTGGACAGCACATTTCTGTGTCCACACTTGCCCTCAGGCAACACTTGTTATATACTAAAAAACAGCTGTGTTTATTAATCAGCTATTAAACAGCTGTTTATTTATCATTTATAAAACAGCTTGGTTAATTTATCAGTTATAAAACAACGGTTTATTTATCAGTTATAAAACAGCTTGGTTTAACTTTATTTATCAGTTATAAAACAGCTTGGTTTATTTATCAGTTGTAAAACAGCTTGGTTTATTTGTCAGTTATAAAACAGCTTGGTTTATTTATCAGTTATAAAACAACTTGGTTTATTTATCAGATATGAAATAGCTTGGTTTATTTATCAGTTATAAAACAGCTTGGTTTTATTTATCACCACATCATGGCACATGACTAATCAGACTGATAATGATTTTGTGTCAATCATAATTTCATTGTAATTATGGTGTTTAATTGTTTGCCCTTTAATGTTATGTGCTTATTCCCAGTAAAATTTATTCTAATATTCTATTCATGGAACTTAGTCAATTTCACATGGTTTTGGAATTAGAAAAAAAATGAATAGCAAATACCAGGTATGTTTTCTAAACAATTTTTACTGAAAGATATTAAACAAAAACTACATATCTATTTTAATCTATTTATTACATTTGGATATGATGGCTTCAGAATCGGGTTGGGTCACAAATCAAATTTTTGATTAAGCAATTAAATACTCCCAGATTTCTGCCCACATTTCCCTCTTATTCACGCTTTTCAATATTTTTCAAGGGAACCAGTACTAACTTTACTATTTACAGGCAGACCTTTTTATTTAAATTTGAAATTTTTTCATAAATATCTTATAGTTCTAACACCCATTAAAATCAGGAGGTACAAAAGACCATGTTAGGCAGATAAAAGTACATGTTACCGCCCTTTTAATGAAAGTAGTGAGAGCCATGATTAGCATATATAATATATGCTAATAAAATAAATTAAGAAATAAATCATGGCAGCCAGAATGTGTTTTGAGTTTTAACATGGGTTGGCGAATACTATCATTTTATCCCGAGCCAGAGGCGAAGGATAAAATTCACAAATATCCGTCGACCCATGTTAAGACTCAAAACACATTCTGGCTGCCGCTTCTATGATTTATTTTGATTCTGACATGTCTAAGAGTACAAATACGGTAGTATACTTTGATTGGAAGACGGTAGTTTATATTTACGCTTGCGGACAATGTCGCACACAATTTATGCTGCTAAATTCGAGCAGACGGTAATTCATCAACATGTACATTTACGACGAGAAAGTCAGTCACATACCACGGCACAAGTGCCAATGAGATTATACCCAATCGATAAATCGCTCGTTTGTTTACAAAGCGAAAGAAGGACCTCATGTTAGAATTCTATATGAACAAGCATCAGTATTGATCATTATTATTGCTTCAGATTTGATTTTCCATATATTTTTAATTTTTGTTTGAAGATGATATAAGAGCCTATGGATTTCCCTATTATTTACAGGATTGAGAAAAAAGAACAAGGTGGGTATTGCAGATGACATTGAAACACCAAAAAGGCACATACAATCTGCACCTCAAAAAAGGCACAGAGAGCCTGCACCACCAAAAAGGCCAACAGAGCCAAGACCGCTATCTGGTCCTAAGCCAAAGGTATGTTTCAGTTCCAACCATTTTCTTATTTGGTGTGGGGGACTCCCCCGGGAGGTCTGGGATTATTTTAATATCTTAATGAAATATTGTCTTAAAAAATCGTTAAATATTAATAAAGCAAGTTTCTTGTCCCGCCACATGAAATATATGTAAATGAAAATTTTAAATTATATTCATGCAATTCAAATTGTGACTTTCTGTTTTACTTTGCATGTTAATGTATATAATATCAGTTTTTTAGCTGACCTGACTCAAAGAGTCATGTGAGTAAACAGGTATTGCCATCACTTTCATCGTCTATAAACTTTTGCATTTTAATATTCTTCTCAGAGAGTATTGGGCCATTTGGAACCAAACTGGGCAGGAAATGTTCAATGATCTAAAAAGTTTATTTTGTTGATCATAATTACACAAAAGAAACGAGAGAATGAAAGGTGTCAAAATGGGCGTTGACTGTTATTAATCTTCTACTCTGAAACCACAGGGCCAATTGAACCAAACTAGGTAGGATTTTTCATTGGATGGTCCTCTAATGATTATCTTGTTGTTCAGATTTACAAAAAGAAACAAGAGACCCAAAAGTGTCAAAAAGGTTCTTTTCTGTTTCTCCTCTGAAACGACAGAGCCATTTGGAACAAACATTAACAACGATTTTCGTCATTTGATTTAAACAGGATTCTGGTTTATTCTGGGTTCAGTTTAGACAGGTTTCACTATACTTTATACTGGAGAACTGAGTACAAATGTTGTATGTAAAGCCAAATGCATAGATTCCTGATTAATTCAATCTTGTTCTGGTGAAAACATGGAAATGATGGACATTTCTTTTCTCAGAAACTACAAACTTTGTTGTACCCAAAATGTACATGAATAACAAAATGAGCAGTTCAAGTTTAGGAGAGCTTCTAGTTACGGATGCAGTGATCATATATAATGATAATTAGATTTTCATTTAGCTCCACAATAAATGACTGAGCTAGATATTCCTCCATGGCTAGATACTAGTATAACTTTAGTTAATTTGATAAGGTTTAACTGTTTATACTAATGTGACATGTTGATGGCACTTTATGTGTTCTCTGGTTTCTTCCATTAGAAACACTGACACCCCCCCCCCCCCCCCAAACTGAAATGTGGATTATTGATAAAATTGACATTAAATACCAATAAGCCAAAAACCGCATTGGTCGTATGATGGTTATTCATGCTCGTCTATCTAAAGTGCGATAGATCGTGGGTTGGAGTCCCAATCGGGTCAAACCAAAGATTATAAAATTGGTATTTGTTGCTTCTCTGCTATGAATGCAACATTAAGGAGAAAGAGCAAAGACTGGTTGGCTCGGAATCAGAATAATGTGTCGGAGTCGAACGACATGTCTACTCACGGACTGTTGTTTCAATGAGCTAGCACTATAAAAATCCAACTCAGTGTGTTGGTCTAGTACAAAGCAGACTTCATCATCATCTCATTGAAAATTAACTTGTTCTTGCCATGATATAACTGAAAAATTGCTGAATTGGCATTAAACAACAATCACTCACTCACCGCTAGCCCAAATAAAAGTAGTGTTCTGATGATTATGTTTTATCTTGACAGGAGTGTGTTTATACCAGAAAGGTATCAAGACCAATCAATACAGTCAAACCTAATCCTACTCCTAAGATGAAATCAGTGGAGCTGCCAGAGATTCATGAACATCATGTTTCGAAAGGTATTACATTAAAAGTATTCGAAAGGTATTATAGTAAATTTAAAAAAAAACTGCAACTACTAACGTTGTGAGTTTGAATCCCAAACTCAGGCGATACAACATTATGTGATAAAGTTTGTCAGTGGCTTACGACAGGTCGGTGGTTTTCGTCGGGTTACCTCCACCAATACAACTGACCACCACGATATAACTGAAATATTGTTGAAAGTGGCATTAAAAAACCAACCACTCTGACCAAAAAACAAATTTATACTTAAAAATAAGTTAAAAAAATTTACCAGAAAAATACATTAAAAACATTTACAAGAAAAACAACTTTTATATTAAAACTTCCCAAAAGGTGTTATATCAAAACTTCACAAAAGGTGTTATATTAAAAATTCACAAAAGGTGTTATATATTAAAACTTCACAAAAGTATTATATTAAAACTTCACAAAAGGTATCATCATTAAATTTTACATAATTTTTTGTGATAAAATTTGGTGACACAATGACCATTGAAAACACATATTATTTGAGAGTTGCATCTGAATTTGTACTCTCTTTTCTAAATGTATTTTAAAGCCTTTAGTTTACACAACCATCAGAATTTATTTATCTTTATTCCAGTAACAAAAACCAGCTTTTCAGTAACAAGACCAAGTCCTTGGGGTTGGAGCAGCTATGATAATGAGCGTCACTGGACCTGCAATCAACTAACATTTATTAGCCAAAGAGTCGATATGGTAAAATCAAGATTGTATTTATAAAGTTGTTGTTAAGCGCCAATCAAACAATCTTTCAACTGATTTATACAGATTATGCAAATTAGGGATATTTTGATTAAAGATCACGTTTTAGTCTTCCCCACTGAAACTGCTGAACAAAGTTGAACAAAATTTGGTTGGGATATGGTTCCCTTTATCTCAGTCAATGAATATCGATTTATGCTATCAGAAAATTCAGAATACAGATATTTGAAATGGCGAAAAAAAGAATTAACTTTTACCGTTTCAGAGATATGATAGGACCAAGTCTTTATTTAATGGATTAAAAAATTAACATTTAATTGAACATAAACTGTAAGAATGCGGAGGTGAGCATACATACTCCAGGGCAAATTGCCCGTCTAATTGCATTTTTGTCCCGGTTACTTTGTTTTCAAAAGTGAAAATGTCAAAGTGAAATAAAATATGCCTTTGTTTTGCTAACTAAATTATCTTTTGCACTCTAAATTGCTCAAATTGGGAATCAAAATAACGGGGTAAGATTGAAAATTTTCTGAATTTTCCATGATTTTAGAATATTTTTCATTGGGAAAGGGTCCTTTTACCAGACACTGGGGCAGGCTAGAAAAAATCCTGCCCTACTTGAAAATGAGTGGAATGCCCTGATACTCAGGTGAACATCTAATATCATAGGAACTGTACTTATTTCTTTAGAGTAAGCTTTCACGGTGAAAACAGGGAAATGTTGTTGATTCAACACTTCTCATTGTTGTTTTTTTTCCCCACAATTTTTGGTCTAGACATCCTTTTGATTGACTAATGAAAATTTGTTTGGTTAAATGGCAATATATGATAAATATTGGAAGATATATGTTTTTCTATCTTTTTTTTTTATTAATTTTTTTCAGAAGGACCAAGTAAGACTGCCTTACTATTCTCCCCATAAATACTATTAATAAAAAAAAAGAGAACTATCTGTACCGAAGACCAAGAAAACAAAGACCAAAAACAATAACATCGATCACATTTTTGAGATCAATGATCATTATACCAACATCAACCAATGATCAAATGTTTCTGAATTGTAGTGATGGGAATCGATCACTTTTTTTAGATCAATGATCATTATACATGTACCAACATCAACCAATGATAAAATGTCACTGAATTGTAGTGATGGGAATCGGTCACTTTTTTTAGATCGATGATCATTATACCAACATCGACCAATGATCAAATGTCACTGAATTGTAGTGATGGGAATCGGTCACTTTTTTTAGATCGATGATCATTATACCAACATCGACCAATGATCAAATGTTACTGAATTGTAGTGATGGGAATCGGTCACTTTTTTTAGATCGATGATCATTATACCAACATCAACCAATGATCAAATGTCACTGAATTGTAGTGATGGGAATCGGTCACTTTTTTTAGATCGATGATCATTGTACCAACATCGACCAATGATTGATCATCAGTGACAATTACCTACTAAATGTATTCACAGACTATAATTACTCTAATAGTCTTATTTCAAGATATGATTGACAAAAGTAAAGAGAAGAATGAAATTGTATGGTATAAGAACACACACTACTTGTTCTTCATTTGTTGTGGTCACTGGTGATTTTAAAATATACTGACTGGAACACTACATATCCTAGAAAATGTATACTTTATACACATTAACAAAACATTGGTTTTCGTATGTGTATTGTGTAACACCGACATAAAATGGACTAGTCCGGGCAGTAGATAAGTAATATAGTCCAAAAATGTGTCTTGACTGAGTGTGAGAAGTATGCTGGGTAAATTGCAAGATTTTTGTCAGTATGAAGACAAAAACAAAGGATAAAGTTAAACATATATGGTTTTCAACAATAGGAACCAGAATCGACCATAAGATTTAGAATCGATCATCGGATTGGATGCTGATGTCCGACTGATAAGTCAATGTTTCCGTTGATCGGTGCACCACCACTGAATTGTTCAGTCATTTTCTTATTCACCAATTTATGTTTATTTCCCGGTATTCAATCGTATTTAATGTAAAGATGATCTGCATGTAATCTGATCACATGACCCATATCACTTGTGTGCACTAATTTCAGTGTTATCAATATGCAAGTACTGTACAAGTAGTAATTACCGCTATGATAATAAACAAGTGTTGTCATATTTATTGTATGAACTAGACATAGAAATATTATATTCCATGACCTATCGATAAGATACTATGATTAATCTTCAATCAAAAGATTGATTTCTGAATATTCCAGTGTTGGTCCTGGACATCAGAATTTCCTTAAGACAAATATTTTCACATGACATACATATGATAAGATTAAGCATAGTATTTTATCGATATAACAAATAAGTTATTTGGTTGAAAACCATGGCACACTAAGTACAGTTGTACTTGTAAAACAGACTCCTGAGTTTTCCGACAACAATTTATGCTCCAAAAGTATTTCTCTTAAACCGGCACCGGGGTTATAAATAGCTGTGGGCGGAGCAAACATCCAGATTGTTCATTCTTTTGACCACGGTTATTTCGAAGAGGAAAAATCAATGATACATAGTTTTTCACAGTTACTTTTGGAGCAAAATATTTGATAGGCATGGCCACTAGTGTTCTTCCCTACGAAACTTTCAGTCTTATTAAAAATAACATTCTTTATCAGTCTAAAAACTACAAAAATCACTTTTTATATGCCCGTCTCGAGACGGGCCCGTATGTGATTGGGTATTGCGGGCGTCGGGCGTCCACACAGGTTTCCGCACAATAACTTTAGTTCTGTATATTGGACCTTTACCAAACTTGGCCACATGATTCCCCTGTGAAAGGGGAAGAACCCTATATATTGTGGGGTCAAAGGTCAAGGTCACGTTACTATAAATATAATTTTTGACAACAGGATCCTTTCTGCACGATAACTTTAGTTCTGTATATTGGATCTTTACTAAACTTGGCCACATGATTCCCCTGTGGAAGGGGAAGAACCCTATTTATTTTGGGGTCATTAGGTCAAAGGTCAAGGTCACCGTTACTATAAATAGAATTTTTGACAACAGGATCGTTTCCGCACGATAACTTTAGTTCTGTATATTGGATCTTTACCAAACATGGCCACATGATTCCCCTGTGGAAGGGAAAGAACCCTATTTATTTTGGGGTCATTACCTTTATACTGTTTGATCATTTATATATGGACGGGCGTATTTTGTGATGCACACATTTCTTGTTCTGAGATGACATGCAGTTTCAAAAATATGCTGTTCGTATCAACGTGGATTTTTGTTTATCGTTCTAATAATAACACAATACCCTGACTGATCAGATGATAAGCTCCCCTACAAATTTTGTCGGTAGCTACTACCGCAAATGCTGGTTATATAGCATGTTTAGAAAAGACTTCTCAGACGCGCTAATGTGGGTCACGGGTCACTGTGAGTAGCTATGATGAAAATTTGAAATAAAAACACAGGACCGGACTTTAAGCAAAAATAATAATCCAGGATTAGTTTTTTATTTTAAAAAAAATCCAGGACCCCTGTGTCCATGAATTTTTTTTTTTTTAAGTTAAATAATATGAAATATTGACATTCACACTTGCCTTTTGGACAGCACATTTCTGTGTCCACACTTGCCCTCAGGCAACACTTGTTTAACTAAAATAAAACCTGAGTATTCTGACATCGTGTACTATCTGACACATTTCCTTGGTCTCTTGGTATGTCAGATCAGACAGGTCCCACTGTACTTGTAATCAATATTATATTGTACTTGTATAATACAAAGACAATCATTGTAATACTGTTGATTATTTGTATATATAAATAAACTTCCCTGTATCACCAGATGACTCCCACATGGAAGCATTTTCCTTATGATTGATTGATTTGTGTTTAACACCACTTTCAGCAATATTTCAGCTATATCATGGCGACCAGTTTTAGTGGTGGAAGAAGCCGGAGTACCCGTAGAGAACCACTGATCATGGGCAAGCCACTGGTAAATTTGTATCACTTGCAGCTGCGAGTCGAGTGCACCCTTTTTGTAATTTACAAAGCCAGGCGCGAACCCACATCGTGTTGGTGATAGGCTTGAGTTGAATGAGTTGTTAGGTAATCCAACTACCTAACTCATTGAGCCACCCGGGCCTTACTTTCATTATGAAATCCTTTCACTGTCACACGGTGAGATATTCTTGTTAAGTCCAAATAGGAGACTATTTGATTTTTGACAGGTTCTGCCCACTTGTAAGATAGTCTGGTGTACCAGTCCGATCCACAACTTGCTCACTTCTTGAGTGCAGGTTTGTAACTAGATTAAGTTAATCATTAACACTACGAGTACCACTAGTAGAGCAGGAACTACTTACCCTTCCGGAGCACCTGAGTTCACTTAGCTGATGAAGCAACAAATATCTATTTAATAGTCTGGTTTGACCTGAACGTGTCTCAAACTCACCATCTACCCCACTCGAGGTGAGCATGCTAAACATTACACCACCGATACTAGATGCTATATGCATCAAATAGAGGGCAAGATCTATATTGTACACTTCATCAACCCAAGTAACCAATATCCATCAGAGGGCTGCAGTCATGTATTTTCATGTATTTGATTTATGTTGTTTAACGCCACTTTCAACAATATATCAGTTAAATCGTGCGGTCAGTTTTATTGGTGGAGGAAACAGGAGCACCCAGAGAAAACCACTGACCTGACACAAGTCACTGACAAACTGTTATCACATAATGTTGTATCAAACAACATCTTACCTTGGTACCCATTTACTGCAAATGCCTCTAAATAAAATCACCAGGATGATAGAATGCATAACAATGAACTTTTTTTTTTTCATAATATTTTTTTTTATTAAAATCTGTACATTTGTTAATTAAAAAACATCGAATACCGGTACCTTATCCCGGCCTCGTTAACATTAGTACAAACGATTGAATATATAGTTATTAGTATTTGTTAGTAAGTACATATATAAGATAATAACATTTTTAAGCATGATACATATGACAGACAGTACCCTTGAATATTTACGATCAAATAATAGATGATCATATTATATATATTATATTTATCAATATAGTTTCTAACAAAAATACAGATTTTCAATTATACAATTTTTTTTGGGGGTTAAATCTAATAATAATATTATGTTTTAAGTATTTTAGGATATAAGAAAAAAAATATACTTTTGGTTAATTACTTCGTTAGAACCAAGAAAATAATAGATAAAAAAAACAATAAAGATAAATAAATAATTGAAAAAAAAGAAATTAATGTAGTGTAATAATAATAATTGGGGAAAAAAAAGAAAAAACTAAGAAAACTGATCAAATTGAGGGAAAAAGAACAGAAAACATACATGGGTGGGAACAGGCATTAGTTTCGTTTTGGAAGGAATAAAAAAATATATATATATATAATATTTTATATATCTTATAGGGAGTTATAATTGTGCAAGTTAAACAATACTTTTTTGAAGTGCAACATATGTTCTTTCATTAATAAAAAAGAAGAAGAAAGAGCATAAAGCACTATGCATGGTCCCTATTTTGTAATAAAGTACTCCAACAGTTCCATGAATTGTTGAAAACTTCTAGGTTTTCTTGTTTAATGGCCATTATTCGTTCTGTACTATAAAGCTCTTGGAGTATATATATAAGGGCTGTTAAAGCAAGGTTTTTTGAAAGACATCTACATGTGTGTATATAGTATTTAATTGCTAGGAAAATTTTGTTGCTGATCAGTGAGTTTTTTTCCTTGTGGTAACCCAAAATGAATGTCTGTTTGTTATAGTTTAAAGTAAAATTTCCATTTTTAAGTGTCAAATTATCTAATGCTTCCAGTAGAATCTGGACATTTTCACATTCCCACAACAAATGTATCATATTTTCATTTTCTTTTTTACAAAAACTACATAGTGGATCTTGTTTTATTTTGATCTTATATAGAAAGGTGTTTGTAGTCAATCTGAAATGGTTAATTCTGTATTGTAACCACTGAAATTTACAATTTTTTGTACTTTTGAAAGGAAGTTTATAAATTTGTTTAATTTCATTCTCTGTCAATTCAAACATTGTCATTAATTTTTGCTTACTAGTAGGTTGAAAATGGTTCTTACTCAGTATTGCATACATATCTATGGTTCCCTTTTTACTTTTCAAAAAAACTTCTATATTCCTAGGTATGTATGGGTACTCAATTTTTGACACATTCTCTCTATCAAATTTTTCGGAGTATTTTTTTAAGCAAGAGATGAAGCCATGGTATTTCAAAAAGTTTGTATTAATATTATACTTCCTTTCAAATTCCTCAAAAGAATCAAATTCTCCATTTTCTTTAACCAAATCATTTACAATCCTGACACCCTTTCTATACCAGTCTTTGTAGAAAAAGCATGTATGATTAATCTTGAGCTTATTATTATACCAAATAGAGTTGTGTAAGAAGCTTCCCCAAGAGTCATCTGTGGTAGTTTTACTTAAAATATATTGCCATGCATGTAGAACATCTTTCCAGACTTCATTTTTACAATTTTCAATAGAAATTTCTATATATTTATCACCTGCAGTAGTTAATAATTCAAAATCTACAAGATTGGACTCTATATAGTGCTTAATTTTTTCACTATGAATAGCTCTACGAATCCAGGTTGATTTCAATGAGTTAATAAAAGCAGTGAGGTTGATCATTTTTAGGCCACCATTTGTATACTCTTTGACTAGCACCTCTCTTTTAATTTTTCCTATAGGGCCTTGCCATACAAATTGAAAAAGCATGTCATTAAATTGTTTAAGAATCTTATCACCAGGATTTGGTAAGGTAGTAAACAAGTGTACAAGTTTTGGTAGAATTAAAGTTTTTATTACTGTAATGCGTCCTATTGGAGTAAGCTGTCTTTTACTCCATTGTTTAAGTAAGGATTTTATTTCAATGATTTTTTTCTCAAAATTAATTTTAATCATTTTAGAAAGGTCTACGTCAAAATCAATCCCAAGATAGTTGAAAGAATGTTTTCCCCATGTTAGATCCCAATTAAGGCATAATTTTTCCTCACTGAATCTTTTACTACCTATCCATACTATTTGTGTTTTTGTATAGTTAATATTTAAATACAAGTGTGGACATAGTATTTTGCTTGGCAGATTAATATGCTGGAAACATTGTAATTTGTATATTTGTCTTGTTTTACTAATTCAAGTGTTAAATATGCTTTCCAAATGTGCGATATTTCAGAATTTTTGTGACTAAAGGACCCTTTGGTACCTATTTTTGAAATGAACAGCATTTATTTTTTTTTATAGTTCATCAATAACCCATCACGATGGTCATTTTGCAAATAAACTATAGGCTCAGTGGGCTGAGCACTGAGCCCGTGTCGCTCACCTTTCATTCTGCTTTGAGAAGACTTAATACAGAATCTTCCATAGATGCTTGCTACCACGTTTCAGTTCATTTTGACTAAGAAGTTTAAGAGTTGAAGATTTTTTAGAAACTGATCAATCAGAAACAAGAATTGTTTGTGGCAGCCATGTTTGTTAATGCATCGGGACGAAATGAGCAATTTTCACAACGGACGCTCTATAGATGCTTCCTATCAAGTTTCGGTTCATTTGACCAAGCGGTTTCAGAGGAGATTTCTTAGAAATTGACTAATGAGAAACAAGAATTGCCTGGTGGCCATATTTTTAATCGGAACGAAATGAGCAATCTTTATACAGGACCTTCCTGTACCATAAATGCTTCCTACCAAGTTTTGGTTCATTTGGTCAAGCAGTTTCAGAGGAGATTTTTAAAAATCAGCCAATCGGAAACAAGAATTGCCTGTGGTAGCCATGTTTGTTAATGGATCGAGACAAAATTAGCAATCTTTATAGGGGAGCTTCCAACCAAGTTTCAGTTCATTTGGCTTATAGGTTTCAGAGGAGAAGATTAAAATGCGACAAGTTAACAGACGACAGACGCCAAGTGATTGCAAAAGCTCACCTTGCCCTTTGCACTTAGGAGATAACTGTATTGTATTTGAAAATTTCATGGCATCAATGAGAGATTTGATGGTCGCAAATTGAGCTTACTGCCAACTCATTCTTGCATATCCCTGGGTCCAGTGAAAGAAACTACCGCTCGCCAACTCGCCAAAAGCAAGAAGAGAACAAATTCGGCGAGTACGTTTGTGTAAGAACTCGACAATCTGGCGACCAAACATCGTGAGGCAAGTTCTGATTATTTTGCATTCGGCCCTGTCAACCAACCTGACGAAGTAGTTTCTCAGTCAATGATTCCGTAAAATTTTTGATTCAACAATAAAAGATGTGAAGAAATCCTTCAAAATCGTTGATAGGACTAGCGGTGCAATGTTTCACGTCCGCCATATTGATTTATTTTATTGATAGAAAACACTAAAAGATCGCGTCCTTTTCCGAACCGGGATCAAATAAAATTATACCTCCCAAAGTTCAATGGAAGCAATTCAGATTATCTTAAATACCGATTCGGTAGAGTAAAACTTCATGGTAGCAAATAAAATTGGGTTTGGGTGGGCATGGTAAAAAGGTAAATGTTTAAAAAATCGTAATTTTCGAGTCGGGGTCGGATTTTGCAGCAATTAATTTCGATGTTCTAAACAGTTATTTCGGAGACCTGATTGAATTAAATACTGCTTGTAATTGAGTGCATGAGTTATGATGTTAATAGACCAATTTCACGTTACCGCCGTCATTATGGTTCAAAGGTCAATCGGAGTGAAAAAAATGTCATTGCATTTGTAAACACATCGAGACAAATTTATTTATCGTGGTAGTTATGCGTATATCGTCACTTAAGGAAGTTTTCATGAATTTGTCACAGGTGCTTGTGGACAGGACACAGCACCCCCCTTTTTTCAATTCCATGGCTTAGAAATATGTAAAACAACAATAATATGTCGTTTTCTGATTGCATAAGTCGACTGATATGTATATAGAGATGCCGTTTTCTGATTGCATCGGTCGACTGATATGTATATATAGAGAAGGTATCTCACTTCCACATAATTTTCACGAAAACTACTCTACCTGCTCGGGGAATCCCATGTCTAAATCAATAAAAATGCATCTACCTTAGAGTTGGTGAGCACGCTTCGTCTCCTCTAATATTCTTTTTTTTAATTTTTAATCGGTCGGCATTTTTCACGAAAATGTTCTTCTGAAACACGAAATCGGACGAACTTTACATCGTATCTACAGTTTTGGATTTTAAATCAACGGAAGTCTACTATGGACGATAACTCTAATATGGCGCCAAATCCGGTTCCCTGAAACAAAAGTTCCGATTGTTACTGCAGTCACGATAAGGTAAGAGAATATCTTTTATCAGTCGAATAAAGTTAGCGCGGTTTTATACAAACTGAAAAAAAAACCTACGAAAGTGTAAAATTGCTAGCAATTATTGGAAATGGCTTCAAGTCGAAGTGACCAATTCCCACTGACATCATATTTAATACAACATGTGGAAAAGTCGAGTGAAATTTTTTTTATAGATTTGACAGAAATTAAGAGCAAATTTCAGTCTGATGTCTTGGTTGAAGTTCCAAGTTCTAGAACAATTGGAATTTTAATTACAAAATTATTCCATGGTGTGAAAATAAAACCTGGTCGTTGCAAGGATAACTGAGCTAAATCTACCCAGAGATATTATGGTCTTTCTTGGTGCAAAGGACCCTGTGACAATGCAGTTATTAATTTTAACAATATGGGCTCATTTTTACCACCTGATTTTTTTGTTATTTCAAATACCCCAAACACTATTATTGTGGAATATTTCACTGGTTATCTTGTAAATGGTAACAGGGCTATGATTGAAATAAATATTTTCAGTGAAGGAATATGGACATTGAATTTCATGGGGAAAAAA
>MJUT01043949.1:54065-66118 GCA_002080005.1 Gigantidas platifrons | reverse complement strand
GGCCGGTGGCCGACTGCTGCACACGGCAAGGCCAACCTTGTGACAGGCAGATCGGCCGGGTCGGTGGACGACTGCTGCACACGGCAAGGCCAACCCTGTGACAGGCAGATCGGCCGGGCCGGTGGCCGACTACTGCACACGGCAAGGCTAACCCTGTGACAGGTAGATCGGCAGGGCCGTTGGCCGACTGCTGCACACGGCAAGGCCAACCCTGTGACAGGCAGATAGGCCGGGCCGGTGGCCGACTGCTGCACACGGCAAGGCCAACCATGTGACAGGCAGATAGGCCGGGCCGGTGGCCGACTGCTGCACACGGCAAGGCCAACCATGTGACAGGCAGATCGGCCGGTGGCCGACTGCTGCACACGGCAAGGCCAACCCTGTGACAGGCAGATCGGACGGGCCGGTAGCCGACTGCTCCACACAGCAAGGCCAACCCTGTGACAGGCAGATCGGCCGGGCCGGTGGCCGACTGCTGCACACGGCAACGCCAACCCTGTGACAGGCAGATCTGCCGTTGGCAGACTGCTGCACACGGCAAGGCCAACCCTGTGACAGGCAGATCTGCCGGTGGCAGACTGCTGCACACGGCAAGGCCAACCCTGTGACAGGCAGATCTGCCGGTGGCAGACTGCTGCACACGGGAAGGCCAACCCTGTGAGAGGCGGATCTGCCGGTGGCAGACTGCTGCACACGGCAAGGCCAACACTGTGATAGGCAGATCGGCCGGGCCGGTGGCCGACTGCTCCACACAGCAAGGCCAACCCTGTGACAGGCAGATCGGCCGGGCCGGTGGCCGACTGCTCCACACAGCAAGGCCAACCCTTTGACAGGCTGATCGGCCGGGCCGGTGGCCGACTGCTGCACACTGCAAGGCCAACCCTGTGACAGGCAGATCGGCCGGGCCGGTGGCCGACTGCTGCACAGGGCAAGGCCAACCCTGTGACAGGCGGATCTGCCGGTGGCAGACTGCTGCACACGGCAAGGTCAACCCTGTGACAGGCTGATCTGCCTGTGGCAGACTGCTGCACACGGCAAGGCCAACCCTGTGACAGGCGGATCTTCCGGTGGCAGACTGCTGCACACGGCAAGGCCAACCCTGTGACAGGCTGATCTTCCGGTGGCAGACTGCTGCACACGGCAAGGCCAACCCTGTGACAGGCAGATCTGCCGGTGGCAGACTGCTGCACACGGCAAGGCCAACCCTGTGACAGGCGGATCTGCCGGTGTCAGACTGCTGCACACGGGAAGGACAACCCTGTGACAGGCGGATCTGCCGGTGGCCGACTGCTGCACACGGCAAGGCCAACCCTGTGACAGGCAGATCTGCCGGTGGCAGACTGCTGCACACGGCAAGGCCAACCCTGTGACAGGCGCATCTGCCGGTGGCAGACTGCTGCACACGGCAAGGCCAACCCTTTGACAGGCGGATCTGCCGGTGGCAGACTGCTGCACACGGCAAGGCCAACCCTGTGACAGGCAGGTCTGCGGCACCAGAGGCGGACCAGCCGTGTGCGGCAGTCTGCCCCAGACCTGCCCGGCACCAGAGGCGGACCAGCCGTGTGCGGCAGTCTGCCCCAGACCTACCCGGCACCAGAGGCGGACCAGCCGTGTGCGGCAATCTGCCGCAGACCTGCCCGGCACCAGAGGCGTACTAGCTCAGCTATTAAATAATGACCGTTCCCTTACTGCGATCTAAATTTTCAGGATAACTTGTTAAGACTTAGGCGTTAATCTTTTAAACATTCAAAATGAAAAGACAGTTTGTTACACTCTCATTAAGTAATTATGAGTTTATTAACTTTATAGATCACAGATTTGATTTGATTTGATTTATTGTGTTTAACGCCACTTTTAGCAATATTTCAGCAATATCATGGAGACCAATTTTAGTTGAGGAAGAAGCCGCAATACCCGGAGAGAACCACCGACCATGGGCAAGGAACTGGTAAACTTTATCACTTGCGACTGCGAGATGAGTGCATCCTTTTTTTGTAATTTACAAAGCCGAGCACGAACCCACGCCGTATTGGTGATAGGCTTATATGAGTTGTTAAGTACTCTAACTACCTGACTCGTTGAGTCAACCGGACCCTTTAGATCACAGCTATTCCAGTACACTTGAGATGAATGAAACTACAATCTTCATATCTTATGTTTCGTTTGTCGTATAATCACAAGATACTCTGTTATACAACCTTCAAGCAATCGGGACTATAGAAGTAAGGCATAGCTTACCCGTTATGAGTGTTACCCTTAAGAAAGTGTGGTCCACTAGATTGGCAGGGTGAATCAGATATACAACTCCATGCAGCTTGATACGACAGCTGAAAGTCGACAAGTCAGCTTCCTCTTGCGCCAGTTTTTTTTTAACCAAGATTAACTCGAACACCATAACTAACTTGATATAGGAAATCCATTGGAATACAACATGAAACCACGGTCACAATCAATTCAAAGAAAAAATACTCGTCAAACAAGTCAAATTAGATGATGAATATAAATTGTATATATAAGTTCTTCTAAATATGTGTAATTTCGGAATGAAGCCCTTAATTCTAGCCCTTTTACCAAAATAAAATAGATAAATCATTTTCTTTATTCATGAATACGTCATTAAGATGAGCTTTTTACTCATCAATTTTATCTCAGCCAGGCCCTCCAAGAGAAATTTTGCAAGGCGGAGCAAGACTGTTTTGAGCCTCGGGGACAGGACTGACACTTCTCTCAAAATTAAGGATTTGAAGTCCAATAAACCCACTGGTAAACTTTCATAAATGCTTTATTTCATGTGCAGCAGAATGTCCAGATAACATATACTTTATACTAACAAAGCAGTGACAAACATAATTCAGAAGTCAAAGTGAATTTTTCATAATTATTTTTCTAAATAAACTGAAAATAGTAAATTTGATTTGATTTGATTTGATTTTTGGTGTTTAACGCCACTTTCAACAATATTTCAGCTATACCATGGCGACCAGTTTTAGTGGTGAAGGAAGCCGGCATGCCCGGAGAGAACCACCGACCATGGGCAAGCCACTGGTAAACTTTATCACTTGCGGCTGCGAGTCGAACGCACCCTTTTTTTGTAATTTACAAAGCCGAGCACGAATCCACGCCGCATTGGTGATAGGCTTGTATGAGTTGTTAGATCCAACGACCTAACTAATTGAAAATAGTAGAAAATACAACAAAATGAAAAAAAAATCAAAAATAGAGATTCACAGACCCTTTCCTGGTTCTCCGGGCCCCGGGCCGATGTATCGGCTGAATCACCTCTCATAGGGACTGGTCTCAGCAAAGATAAAAGATGGAGGAAATCTGTCGACATACTACCGAGAGTTCCCAGCAAAATCAACTCGAATAATAACAACCACAGCAAAATTGGCTTAAAAATAAAAATTCTATATATCTTAAAAATATGAGAAAATTTGAATTTGTATTCCTTATACAAATGAAGTGGTTAACGAAATTATGTCCTATCAAAAGCCCACAAAGAAGAACAGTGTGCAAAATATTTCCGACTTATTCTTTTAAATAATGTCTGTCATAAAACTACACTGTTTTGATTTAATAACTAATTAAGTTTTAAAATATTACAGATTGCAGAATATTCATCTTTCATTAGATTTCGGAACTTATTTTTATTCTGGTATTGTTATTTTACATGTGGTCACTTCTTATCAGCAAGCAGTTAAATGATATGCAATAAAATTTCCAACTGAGAAAATAAATATCAACCACTTGAATTAACAGCTAGTGTCAGTTCAAAATGAAAATCTGGCGTTCGTCCTATAAGTATAATTATATAACGAATCGGGACGAAATGAGTAATCTTTACAGAGGACTTTTAAAGGATACTTCCTACCAAGTTTTGATTCATTTCGCCAAGCGGTTGCAGAGGACTTTTAAAGGATACTTCCTACCAAGTTTTGATTCATTTCGCCAAGCGGTTGCAGAGGAGAAGATTTAAAAAAATCAACCAATCAGAAACAAGAATGGCCTTTGTCGGTGATGTTTGTTAATGTATCGGGATAAAATGAGCAATCTTTATTAAGGACCTTCCACATATGCTTCCTACCAAGTTTCAGAGATTTCAGAGGAGAAGATTAAAATGTGAAAAGTTAACGGACGACGGCCGACGGACGCCAAGTGATGGCAAAAGTTCACGTTGCCTTTGGCAAGGTGAGCTAAAAATGATCAATATTTGATTACATTTGCACAGTATAGGAACATGTACGCCTGATCTCTCTTTGAGACGTGCTCTTCTGTAAACTGCATTACGGTTTCGGGAGAAATCGACTGCCCACTCGTTCAAAGCAGACAAGTTTTTCTGAATTTATTATCGACAGATACAATGTATCTGTGTAAAAATGTTACAGAATGTACATGATTCATTACTCTAACGGACGCTAAAGTTTCTTTGGATAAAATAACGCAACAAATCCAGAATGGAGTATCAAACGTTTGTTTTTACTCTCAGAAAAGGTAAACATTCCATTTTTATGCCTAAATGTCTTCCAATTTAGACTGTATTTGCAGGGATAGCTTTGGATGTGAGAAGCACTCTTCTTACAAAGAAGCGATAAAGAACACATATTTTTTTTAACTAAAAAAATGGATTGAAAAAATGAATGTGTTGTCGGCTGTCTGCTGTGGCTGTGTAAGTCTGTTTGTCGTCGCGTTTGAATACGGTCTGTAACCTGATTGACATGCTAAATTTGTATTTCAAAATGTCTATCTATTTAGCAATGCTGAGGTATTCACATCTGTAATTTTGCATAAACTGTGTTCATTTCTATTGACATTACCAGCACAAGTATCGGGAATATTATTCAAGGATAAAGGGTCAAACGGGACAACGTTATTTTATCCTTGTTCAAAAGAACATGTTAGAATGGTAAATATGACGCTATATGGCTAATACATTAAAAAAACAAAGATGCAGTCGATCCTTGCATCAATCAATCATACGCATTTTGTCAAGTTTTTGGACATACAGGTTATTAGAATTTAATGAAAACATAGAAAAACTCACCTATCGTGAAAGTGAAAGATGCAGAATTCCACCGAAACCGTAATGCAATTTACAAATGAGCACGTCAATAAGAGATTTCAGGCGTACATGTTCCTATACTGTGATTTGAGTTGTTACTATTTTTGTACAATGTCATTTTCATTCATATTGATGTCAAATGAAATCAAATCAAATAAGTTTTATTTAAAGTCGGCAAGACACAAACAACAGAACATAAGCTCGCAATGAGAATGTCGGGTGATCACAGGCGTAAGCGGAGCTAAAAATAAATTATCGCTAGACATATGGGAAAAAAAGGGGGGAGGGTTAAGCAGTAAATTACAGTCAGTTACGTGATGTGCTCATGCAATGTTTGACCTGAAGTTTATATTATAATTGATTCTGATTCCTAACAGGATTGAAGACCTCGACAATTCAATTTAGATATCTTTATTTTAATTAGAGATCTCTTTAATGTATTATGAGTGATCACAGTTTTATGTCCACATCTCCCTAACTTAGAAAGATCCTTCATTCAATTCTAATAATTTCAATTAAATCTCCCTTCCATTTTATTTACGTTCCTTTGGTCCATAAAAAGAATTAAAAAAAAAACAAAACAAAAAACAGAAGTATTACCATTAGTATCCTAATATGAACTAGAGCACGACTGTCAAATTTTAGAATTTCAGAATTATAATGTTGTAAGTCCAATTTCGGAGATGTTTTACTTGTTCTAGATCTACTACAGCAATCCTTGTCCCTATTATCAGAATAAACGTACAAATAAAATCAGGCTTTGGAAAATGAAAAAAAATCATAGATCACATTATCCATGGAATGAAGAAATGTCAGGTAGCTAATTTTCATGGGCAAGGTTCTGATGCTTATGCTTTTGTTTGAACGGTGCAGGGTAGTTTATTTTCATGGATAACACTTTGAAACCTGTGTCATACTTTGTAGCTTATTTTCATGAAAAACGTCATGACTCCTATCCCATGCAATGAAGGAATGTGAGGTAGTTAATTTTCATGGACAAACCTCTGATGCTTATGCTTATGTTTGAACGGTGCAAGGTAGTTTATTTTCATGGATAACACTTTGAAACCTATGTCATACACTGGACATATGCAAGGTAGCTTATATTCATGGAAAACTTCATGACTTCTATCCCATGCAATGAAGGAATTATGCGGACCACGAGTCAACTAGTCTGTGCCTTTATTCTTTCATAGTCTTTGGTTTGATCAGATCGTTGATCGAAACCACAATCTACCGCACATGATGAGAGTACTCTTAACTATTTCACCACAGGAGCGTCAATATTGCGTGTTATAACTAAGCGTCTTATTTCTTTGGAATAGATATACACATTTTTGTATATATGCAAAGCAGAAAATCCATTATGTACAGATAAATAATATCATGGTGATTGATATATAGAAACTTGTTCATATCATATAAATATTTTTGTTAAAAATATTATTAGACTTGAATTTATTTATATTTTATATCGAAATAACTTATTTTCATCCAGATTTTGCTCCATGTAAGCAAGCATTTATATATATATAAATCCTTGAAAGTCCTTGATGTAAATGAATGAATATGAGTTTGCTATCCATTTCAGGGATAAATCTATCTACATTTTAATTAAAAAGATTTCCTCGCCTACATCATCCCCCTTTTTTCGTTCAAAATAAACCAAGAATCTATCAAAACATGGTAAAAGGGGAATAACTGGAATAGTATTTTTTAATGTATTATTAAGGTAGCTAATTTTCATGGCTATCATTTTGAACACCTTCGTGGTTTACGAAAATCTAGTTTCGAACGTCAAAAAGTAGCTAATACATTATAGGACAACGGATTCAGTAACTATAGAAAAAATGACGAAAAATCAAATGTTCCAATCTTTCGATTTTAACGTACCTGATGAAGATTATTCCAGAAACGAGCAGTGCGCATCTAAGTTTTTATTGCATAATCAGCTGCTGGCCACTTTGGATAATTGACCGAGTCAAAGAATAAATGGAACGGGGTCACCTAAAGACTATTTGGATCAAATTTGGTTTCATACCTTCCATTTTATGAAGGTCAGTACGGAAAACGACAATAATTTTGGGTATGAAAAAATTACGATTTTGGTAGACGATATGCCTTTAAGAAGAAGATTTTCAATTTTTAAACCATTCAGAAGCAATGGTGACCATCTTTGATGGTGGGCAAGGTCATAAGACACAAATTTTGAAGATCTAGGATCATCCAAATAGCATCACAAGTTTGGTCTAAAGCAATCTAATTAAAATTAGCTCTAAGCACTTGGGGGGGGGAGCAAGTGCGTAGAGCTAATTTTAATTAGATTGAGTTTAAGGTTGTTGTTTTTTTTTTGAAGATCAAAATGAATAGAATTAACACAGGATAATGTGGTTTGTCGTTTAACGCCAAGTAATCAATATTTCAGAATAAGTTACACTTGGTTTATCTTTGTTTTGTACTAGAACAACACGCGTAGTTTGATTCTTATAGTACTAGCTCATGGAAACAACAGTACGAAGGTAGTCATGTCAACCACTTTAGCATATTACCGTGATTCCGAGCTAACTAGTCTCGGAAAATTATAGCATTCAATTGTTAAATATAAAGATTGTACCCAACTATCTCAACATTTTTTTTAAATTAATTTTCATACAACAATAGGAAGATTCTTGTAATTCATATTAGTTTTATAAATTGCTGTTTGTAGATTTCAACATAGCTTGAGAGACAAATGCTTATTGAAATAACGGTGTATTGACGAATATACATCTAAAGATCAATTAAAAATATGAAAAACAAAATTGGCTTCTATTTTGTTGATCGCGTCATCTATATATACAAATTGACCATACACAGACTGCAATATACAGTACACACCACATCACGTGTACGGGTATGGGCAAAGGAGCACAGACTACAATATACAGTACACACCACATCACGTGTACGGGTATGGGCAAAGGAGCACAGACTGCAATATACAGTACACACCACATCACGTGTACGGGTATGGGCAAAGGAGCACAGACTGCAATATACAGTACACACCACATCACGTGTACGGGTATGGGCAAAGGAGCACAGACTACAATATACAGTACACACCACATCACGTGTACGGGTTATACAGTACACACCACATCACGTGTACGGGTATGGGCAAATGAGCACAGACTACAATATACAGTACACACCACATCACGTGTACGGGTATGGGCAAAGGAGCACAGACTGCAATATACAGTACCGGGTATGGGCAAAGGAGCACAGACTGCAATATACAGTACACACCACATCACGTGTACGGGTATGGGCAAAGGAGCACAGACTGCAATATACAGTACACACCACATCACGTGTACGGGTATGGGCAAAGGAGCACAGACTGCAATATACAGTACACACCACATCACGTGTACGGTTTATACAGTACACACCACATCACGTGTACGGTTATACAGTACACACCACATCACGTGTACGGGTATGGGCAAAGGAGGAGTCTCAACTTTCCCTCTCATGCCAATTTTATGAAAACTAAAATTAATATTGTTATACGTAGTTTTCATGTTCATACCACGATTGAATGAGCTGTAATCTATATGCAACTTTATATCATAAACATAAGTCTGTTACTTGCAGCAGGGTTTTTGGTTTTAGCTTCCTTTGATTATTTCTGCAGCTAAAAAATTACCACCAGTTCATAACATAACTGAAATATGTAGAAACTGTTGCATTAATAATTAATCATTCATAATTCTAATATGCAGGGATACAAGTAAGTCATAAGTCATAAGTTTATTGGTTCACCAATCAAGAGTCCACAGGGGGTATACAATATGAGCATATTAAGATATAATTGTTTTACAACATAAACAAAAAACAGCAATAATGTTTTCACCACTAGTTTAGAACCAAGTCCTAGGTGTGTATTGATCCCTGGTGTAACAATCAGTGAGGAGGAGATAAAATGCATCTTAAAATAAAGAATTAGTATGACTACTTGAAGCACCAAGGGTCCATGCCATTAGGATGAACTTATGGGCCACGCCAATTTTGTGACTATACAATGTAGTAACAGTATCAAAAAGCCAACAATAAAAAAATATTGATTACAAAATATATTAAGATTTCTTCATTTCATAGGGTGGCCATCAAACAGGGAGAACCAAGGGACGGTGCCAGTTAACAGACCTGTGACCCATTATAATCACAAGTCTGAAAATCTTGTGCTCCCCGCAAGATGGCCAGCCGGCCGTGGATTCATCATTTCATTATGAACAGTTGCCAATTGTATAGTGATATCCGAAAATATAGTTTGAGATGCCCCCTGTTTGAAAAACAGGAAGTTCACGATTATCTCCCATTGACAGAGAAAAACGTCAACAGAATAAGAATGGCATCAGATGAAGTTTGTATTCAATTTTATAACATACAGTCTGTTAAATTCGAAGAAATAATTATATTTTCTAGAGTGAAATGGTCTATGAAATCCAAACGTACAATATGACTGAGAAACGACATTGAAAACATTTAACTTTATTTTTAGTATCACTCTCATCATTCACTGCCATTCAGTTTTGATTTACAAATGTGCATATGTTGTCAATCATATATATTTTGTTATGAAATTGCGTGAAGTAGATAAACAATGAATACATTTTACATGCACATACCTTTGTCTAAAGTCTGACCAATCACAGTTATTAACAAATTATTTGCTTATCTGCCAACCTTTAACTTATGAACAGAAGATACATGCACTTGTTTCATGCAGTGGTCCAACCACTATCTTCCCCTTGTAGTAAGATAGAGGTATAAGGACTGGACCAATGCATAATTTATAAAGCAAATACTTGTGGATTAGGGTATGGAATTTACCAAATGTTGAATGACAGTTTAAAATTATTTGTTGTTTAAAAATACATTTGTTCAACTTACATATATGTAGTCCGAGATTCCACTGCCGTTCGACGACCATTTATAACTTGCTGTTGTCGTTGAACGTCAGAGCGCTTGCCATAAACAAAACAGCGGATTTTCCTCTCCCACTCGAGAGAGGCACATTTCCACATTTTGTGGCTATCAGATTTTATTTTCTATCCAAAACCCTAATATATATCGCTTCACCAATCATTTTTCTATTCATTCATAACCATCTTGCCTTCAGAAATTGGTGTTACACTCCATTACAGCACAATTTCCCCAGACCATATGATTTCGTCATTTTGAACACTGACATTTTGAAATATTTGTCACGTGACTTCGAGAGAACTACTATTACCGCAATGTATCATGGGAGATGATTTGCATATATGATCTGACCTTGTCCAAAATAGGGGGAAACATAAGACATGCTCTTTCCGAAGCCCGTGGATAACACTGCCAAATGAATCTTTTCTATCCAACATATTTTGTATTATTTCCTTCTGCTCTGATTTGAGCTGTAGATGGAACTGTTTGTCCTGCAGAATACGCTTTATATCGTCTTGTATGTTTGTTTACGTATGCAAATTTGGCGCACTGCATTTAGTATCTCCCATCATGCAATGCATTGCTGTCATCTTTCAGTTAGTATCGCGAGATCACGTTAAAAAAATGGCAGTGAAATGACCAAATCATCGGGTGTAAGGAAAAAATGTGCTGTAATCGAGTATAACACCACTCTCTGAGGGTAAGATGGTTATGAATGAATAGAAAAATGATTGGTGAAGCGATATATATTAGGGTTTTGGATAGAAAATAAAATCTGATAGCCACAAAACGTGGAAATGTGCTACAAATGAGATGTGGAAAAAAATCCGCTGTTTTGCTTATGACAAGCGCTCTGACGTTCAACGACAACAGCAAGATGTAAATAGTCGTCGAACGGCAGAGGAATCTCGGACTAACATATATGTAATTAATGAACTGCATTAAAACCATTTGGGAGATTGCAATTTTCTTTCTACCTTGTTCAACTTAAAACTGAAAGCTATACAATTTCAGTCATAGTGACAGAATGGTAAGAGATATGTTGGCCAATATGTATCCTGGTATCACTGGTTTTTGACAGTCTACATCCTATAATAACACACACATTTTACTATACCTGTATCAATGTACAAAAAATGTAGAGCGACCAGAATCAAAGCTTACCATACATGTACATTGGTATATAACAAGAAAAACTTATGCTCTATTTGGTATTATAACGAGACTCAGTTAAAAACCAAGTATTTTCTTTATTTTACGAAACTGTGATATGTAAAAACAACTAATGCTAATTTATGAACCATGTGTACAATATGTTATTCCATAACCAGTTTTTCAACAGTCATTGTAAATAAAGCAGGAAGTGCTCATTTCCCTATGGGGTATGACATCAATGTTTACATTATAATTTTATACCTGTATATATTATATATCAAGGACAATGTAAAAAATAATGCATTGTACCAAAATCAGTCTGCACCCATACATGTATGTTTTCAAAATGGTGAAAGCTTGTTTTTAGGTAAAGAAAAAAATGAACATGCTTTGACTTGGATAACAATTTGTCCTTACTTAAATACATAATTTGTGTTTTTCATGACGATAATGATAACGATCCTTCACTTACATGTACTTTAAGCATATGAGTAGACCTGGACCCTATCTGAAAATGAGTAAACCTTCACCTACATGTACTTTAAGCAGTAGACCTGGACCCTATCTGAAAATGAGTAAACCTTCACTTACATGTACTTTAAGCAGTAGACCTGGACCCTATCTGAAAATGAGTAAACCTTTACCTACATGTACTTTAAGCAATAGACCTGGACCCTATCTGAAAATGAGTAAACCTTCACCTACATGTACTTTAAGCAATAGACCTGGACCCTATCTGAAAATGAGTAAACCTTCACTTACATGTACTTTAAGCAATAGACCTGGACCCTATCTGAAAATGAGTAAACCTTCACCTACATGTACTTTAAGCAATAGACCTGGACCCTATCTGAAAATGAGTAAA
>MJUT01043949.1:38415-53929 GCA_002080005.1 Gigantidas platifrons | reverse complement strand
CCTATCTGAAAATGAGTAAACCTTCACCTACATGTACTTTAAGCAGTAGACCTGGACCCTATCTGAAAATAAGTAAACCTTCACCTACATGTACTTTAAGTATATGAGTAGACCTGGACCCTATCTGAAAATGAGTAAACCTTCACCTACATGTACTTTAAGCATATGAGTAGACCTGGATCCTATCTGAAAATGAGTAAACCTTCACCTACATGTACTTTAAGCAGTAGACCTGGATCCTATCTGAAAATGAGTAAACCTTCACCTACATGTACTTTAAGCAATAGACCTGGACCCTATCTGAAAATAAGTAAACCTTCACCTACATGTACTTTAAGCAATAGACCTGGACCCTATCTGAAAATGAGTAAAAATCCTATTTTATTTACTGTATGAACCCAAATTTCAAATTATTGATCATTGGATTGGCTTTATATACTGGTAGTTGAGTTTTTCTTAAAAATCCAATATGGCAGACAGTTACATGTAGTATTGCTAAAATTAGTATACAGGTTTGAAATACAAAATGTATAAAGAAAGGAGGGTTGACATTGAGTCAAAGGGTCTAAAGTGGAAAACAAATTTAATATGTAGACTGTGCTTGGCACACACACACACGCATTTTGGATCAATGTAGTGGAAGAATTAATACATATTTCACTTTTTTCTACTGATGTTTGAGTGTGACCGCATGGGAAGATTTGACTATAGAGTTCAATTGTACATAAATGTAAATTGTATCTTTTGTAAGTGTTAATCATGACTCAGGTAAATCTATCCATAAATAGAAGAATAAAATCTCCCACTGTAAGCTATTTCCTTACTTAGAAGATTTTGCATGACAATTTTATGTTAGTGCTTAACTTGAAATTTACTAATGGAATTAATTTCATTAATAAATTTCCTGAAAGAAACCTTCAAGCTGCATGCTGTATTAAATAACAAACATGTCATAATTAATTACTATAAAAGCATAATTTATTGTTCAATACACAACAGAATTCAAACCAAGTATGTAAATTGGACAAAGATAACAAAGTTGTTAAAATCAATGGACCTTAGACCTTAGGCTATCCTGTTTAGGTCCTTTGGTTTTATTTCCCCCAAAGACTTAATTTATTTAGCTATCTACTGTTTCGGCCTTGAGCATGCCTGCTGACTAAATTTGATATCTATGTGTCTATTATATAGATGTTTTTACAAATAAAATAATAACAAAATCCTTGTACAACGTTTCAGTGACAAGACCAGTATTATTCTATCTAACATGTTACACGATGCCACAATACAATGTACTCTATACATATGAAATTGAATATAAACTCATTTAATTTCAAATGTACATATATATCAAGGAAATTAAAGTTTTGTACATTATTACATGTATGCATTCTTATAATGAAATATGGAGTGCATTGGTCATATACTGAAAAAAAAATTGACAAGGACACCGACATGAAGATTGTTTTTATGTATGGTAATTGTTCAAATATGAAAGGGCTAACATTGGGTTACATTCCACAATTTTATTTGAATGCACTGCAGTCTTTCAGCAGATAGATCATTTGCATATGTATTTCCGATTCTGAAATTATATGTTTTGATAATGTTTTGTTAGGAGTTATTTCCCTTTGATGTGGATAAAGTTCATGAATATGAAAATATTATATATTTTTCCCATAATCTTTACCAGATTTTAATGTTGTAGCCACTTGTGAATTTTCTATTTGCTGTAAGATTATCCTTTGATTTTTTTCAAGGTTCAAATATCTATAAATTATCCATGTAGTAAAATTATACTCAAATTCTTGCAATACTAGTAGTCCTTATGGGAATCCACATTAAAAATGATTGCAGCCCTTCACCCAAGATGGTCTGATAATCAGAGTCCCAAAATGATCATAACTATTATCGACAATAGCCACATACACTGAAAACTCTTTTTCATCACTAACAAATTAACAATATTTTCAAAAGTTCATCCAATAATCAACAAATATAAGGGGCCATCGTGGTCGTGTGGTAGTTGGATTTATACCTACATTGTAACTACCCGTACCTAAGAAAGAATCCCTCTCATAGGTGTACTCGATACAACATTATGTGATCAAGTTTGTCAGTGACTTGCAGCATGTCGGTGGTTTTCTCTGGGTACTCTGGTTTTCTTCACCAATAAAACTGACCGTCACGATATAGCTGAAATATTGTTGAAAGTGGCGTTACATACCATAACCCTAACCCTCAACAAATTTAAAACGATGATAACCAGAGTGATACAGGGTCCTAGGAACCTCTGGTTTGTTCTGGCTATTTAATAGCTATTAATCAGATATTTACAGATTGTCAGCAATCTTATTTTATTTCACGATTTCCAGGTAATAATAATCAGACAAACATCAATGTTATTTCCTGAGTTGAAGTACCTTTATTGACTTCTTCTTTGATAAAGCTAATAATGGATTTTGAATATAGAACTTAGAAGACATATTGCATCGCAAAACTAATATCCTTGTAGAGCTTTAGAGATTTCTGTGCTCCTGTCGCTAGGCAGAGGGGACATTAAGTTTGACCCATGTCTGTCTGTTCGTATGTACCTTCCCGCAGTTGGTTTCCATTCAATAACTTAACTTCCCCTGAAGCAAATCATTTAAAATTTATACACAAGGTCAGGAACCATAAAAGATAAGCCAACATTGATTTTATACTTTACCACTTTTCCCATTCTGGAGTTATGCCCCTTGTTTATATTAGCTGGAAGTGGGGGCATCCATATCTCATGCACACATTCTTCCATTTTTTGTGTGTGCACCATTCAGGAAAATAATATTTTCCATAAATTACATAGAATTCTAAATTATATAGATAATTTACTTACTTTTTACCTTTCATATAAAATGGTGTTTGCAATTTTGCAAATTGGCTATAATTGCTAATTAATAGAACAATGTCAATCAGCACTTTAATTTATAAAATTTGTTACATTTTACTTTCCACATAAAATGCAGTTTTCATGTTTGCAATTTGGACATAATTGCTAATTAGTAATGGAATCAACAACAGTTTAATTTATAAAATTAGTCTTATTATATATATAATTAAATTTTGTCATTATAACTTCTATTAACACAATTGATTGCAGTTATATAAACATTTGCATATTGATTTTTTTAGCTCAACTGAACCTTATAAAGGATTCTTGTTATTTATTTATCTGTAGGTATTGCGGACACATTATTTTTACAGAGATTAGTGCTCTGTCAGTTTTTACTGGCAATTTTAAATAATTCTTTAAACGAACCTGTTGCCGTTGGTGTTCGATCACCAAGGTGTGTCCGTGTCGTATGTAGGATAGCGGTATAGCATAGGGTCATTTGGATCGAAGGAAACTTGAGCGAAATATTTTCCTTAAATGGTCGTGATAGCTACAAAATGTTCTGGTACTTTTTTTTGTGTTGATCAGAAAACCAAGGTACCTATATCTCCAATCACTGCAGGACATGTTTAACAATAAGGACATTGTTGGAATATTATTTAAAAGCTTTTTCTCAGAAACTAGCCAATCTTAATTAATGAGCCCATACCTAAACTGTGCATACATTTTCATTGGGTGTTACGTTATTAAAAGTGTGTTAATTATTTTGTATGTACATGTATCTGTACATGTAGGTTGAAAATTTCACATCTAAGATGGACCACAGAACAAAGTTTAATATTATATAGGACCCTAGGGGTTAATTAATGTTTTTAAAATTCGAAATCACTGATCCAGTTGGAAGCAAATAACAGAAATGTTCCTTGTAATGTCCTCTACAAATTTTTTTAATGTTGAAAGTTCAAAGATGAAAAACAAGAAGAAGATGCAATGCATAAATGTTAAAATGCCTTCTTTTCAGAAACAATAATCTCTTTACACTATATATATTAATGTCTTCTTATCAAAAATGATAACCCTTATCAAAAGTATGCTGGGATATAAGTACACATGGTGATGGGTGGGGACAGTATTGGTGTTGATCATTACTTTCAGAAACTTATCAGCTTTATCATAAATGCTGGAATAATTGTGGATGGGGTTACCTCAGTCAGTTATGACAAACTGTCCGTTGGAAGATTAGCTGGTAGTTATTATATACCCGTAGCTGGTAAGTTAACTGTCCGTTGGAAGATTAGCTGGTAGTTATTATATACCTGTAGCTAGTAAGTTAACTGTCCGTTGGAAGATTAGCTGGTAGTTATTATATACCCGTAGCTAGTAAGGTGATGAAAGTAATGTGATAAACACCAATACTCAATCCACCTACAGTGTACATGTATGTGGAAATTTTGCACTATATTTAATTGGTAAAATTTTAAGGAAGAGATCACACCACAGGGGCCAGTAACAATCATCGCACGTAATGACCCATACTATACACAGCTACACACAATATAGCAAAACATTACAATTCTGTATCCTGCAATCAGTACATTTGCTGTACAAATATGCTATACGAATAAATTTTTGCTTTATTCATACTATACGAATAAACTTTCCTATTAGGCGAATAAACTTTTCATCCTACGAATAAACTTTCCTGGTACCCTGTAGCAATGTATAGAGCGGAGGGCGCAGACAAGTAAGAAACTAGTACTAATGTAACACGGACTACAAAGAAGACACCCTTGACAACATTTATGAAAGGCGAGGAATGACGCTTGTTTCTGCCTTTTTTGTTTAAATCTTACAAGTTTTCCGACTTTTTTGACATTGCAGGATAAACACAAAATACGTACATTGTCGTTAAATATAAAATTAATTTGTACTCGCTGCGAAACAGGTCTGAAAAGCTCGCCAAATGCTCGCTATTCAGCCTGTTTCTAAAGCTCTTACAAATAAATTTTATATTTACCGACAATGTACGTATATTGTATATTTACTTGTTTCTTATTATTTATCTTGAAGTTAAAGTATTCATCCCTGTTCCACTCGGGGTTGTCCTGGCCGAGATCGTATGGTGGTTGGATTTACAACTACCTATGCAAGCTGTTCATGGCGAGGTGTACTCGATACAACAACAGTGCGTCAGTTACTTGCTACAGGTCGGTGGTTTTCTCCGCCACAATAGAACTGAAAAAGTCTAAACACCATAAACCTAACCAACTATTATTTATCTTGATGTTAAAGTCCTCATTCCTGTTCCTCTCATTAGTGATTTAAGCGAACTTTCTTTTCCAAGTTTATATTAATCTCTGGATTAGATAGAGAAAATCCTGTTAGAACCTCCAATCAATAATCCTGTGTCTGTTTTGTAATTGTCTGTGGACTGTATCAGAATGTGTATTGATCGTACCTTAATTTTCTATTGTTAAGTAGCCTTTGTAAAGTGTCACATTTCACGACTTCCCTAATGATGTTCTAATTTATAGAATTAGTTGCCATGGAAAATAATTTTAACAGAAACAATAGATATTATGATTTTATCAGTTATGTCACTTTTTTGTGACAATTACCATTTGTTTGATTTGAAAGGATCGTGGGAAGATATTATAAAAAAAAATTTGCATTGTTGTTTTATCTTTAACAATCATAAAATCTTAAAATGTACTGGTTGCTCCTTATTTCCTGTGGCGCTCTGTTACTTAAGTTTCCTTTTTACCCCTGCATGACCATTGTCATCACTTTGTCGGACTGCGAAGGGATATATTAACATCTCCTTCTTTGAAACTATTACCGGTACATGTAATGCAAGCAAATTTTACCAGGTAAATCATGAGAATTAATTATTTGGTGCAAATCCAGAAATCAACATGGCCACCACAGCCAATAATGCAATTTGATTGGTTGATTGAGTCTCAAAACTCAAAATTTGAAATTTAGTACAAAAATGTACAATTTGAATGATCCTAATATTTGATTTTTGTGCCGATTGGAAATTCAAGATGGCCACCACCACACAATCAGACTTTAGTTCTACAAAAAATGTATGTAGAAATAAATTACATTTTTTTTTAAAAAGTAAATTCAAATATGATTGAACCTAAATTAAACTTTACCATTAATTACCATGGATGGTGCCTTACAAAGTTTACATTTTTCATGGGTATTGGAAATCTAATATGGCCACTGCCAGGCCACCACCACACAACATTGTTCAACATAGGACCTTCAGAGAAAAATGTTATGGTCCCTTGATGTCCAAAGTTTAACTCAAATATTGCATGGATGTTCGTTGAATATTACTCTACAATTTGAATTTTGTAATTCAACTGAAATTCAATATGGCTGCATACACACTGGAGAAAGATGTTTTCATCATAGAAACTTCAAAGCTAAGTGAACTGTACCAGATGACCATGTAGTCATGTGCACAGTTTGTGTGTGAGGTGCTCTCAGAAATCCAAGAAAGGTGTTTGTAGATGTAATTTAACTTAGAACTCAATGAAAAAATGTGTTTAAAGAAATCTTAGTCTGTGAACAAAGCACAATGTAGAAGAATGATTATCAGTAAATAAAATATGTTTATCCTGCGCTGGTTCTATTTGAGCAGTCAAATTGCATTGACTGGCTAATTTTTTTATATACGGTCACTGACCAAAATATAGTTTGTCTGGTACCCGATTCATGTTGAGTCATGGTAAGAAATGGTTATTAACAGTTTAAGAGCAGAGGTCACAGAGGACACTATGAAAAACTACTCTTGTTTCTGCTCTTTTTTGACAATTTGGCAGTTGTTTTGGGGCTTTTTGACATTGTAGGATAAACACAATATGTGTGTTGTCAGAAAATTTATAATTCATTTGCACTCGCTGCGAAACAGGGCAGAAAGGATTGCTTTTTTACCCACTTCTAAAACTCGTACAAATAAATTATATATTTTCCGACAATGTATGTATATTGTCTATTTTCGTGGTACATTTGTATGTATGCATCATGTGAGCGATACAAAGTCTTGATTAAAGAATTTCTGGTTAACTTATATCAAATCAGAATTTCATGACTTTATCATGGTGTTGTCCAGGAAATTAATTTTCCTATAGTACCCCAAGTGTAGATTTCCATAATGGATTTATTTTGATTAGATTAATACAATGATATTAATATCAAATAGTACAAGTGTATTTTTCTTAATTAAATGTAATTGATATGACGGTTAATTGTATATACATGTAAGAAGAGTTAGAAGATAACAAAGGGGTAATCATAATCTGTAAATCAAAGAAGGACATAAAATACAGTCGCCAAAAGATAAAAGACAAACAACTATCTGTAAAACATTACACAGAAAACTAAAAAGACCAAGTAACACAAACCCCACTAAAAACTGGGGTGCTCCTACTAAATAAATTGTTCACGCCATGATATAGCTGAA
This sequence comes from Gigantidas platifrons, assembly GCA_002080005.1. Classification (NCBI taxonomy): domain Eukaryota; kingdom Metazoa; phylum Mollusca; class Bivalvia; order Mytilida; family Modiolidae; genus Gigantidas; species Gigantidas platifrons. Next base: position 46,580 of record MJUT01043949.1, on the reverse strand, counting down.
ATAATGCTAAGGTTGGCATTAAACTCCAAAAAATCAATCAACATTTAAAGTACTGAATGTGTACAAATGTCATACCCAAAATCAATCAGTTCCTTAGAATTTGTATGGCTATTTTACTATTTTGAATAAATGAATAAATTTTAATGGACATTTCAAAAACTAAAATGATGTGCTTATTGAGTTTTCAGAAAGGCAAATGCTATATATTGGTGTGTTTAGTCCCTATGATGTATGGGGTCTAAGTCTTTTTTGCTAAAAATGTAAACCTAGGTTGCAATGGGGAAATAAATTTTTTTTCTCAAGTTTCCATATCAACATAACACCACTCAAATTTTCCTATAAGATGGGCTAACAGATTATAAAAGATGCACTCTGACCAGTCGGTACAGCTTTCAATGTCCTTAGCCTATAATATTGCTAATTAGTAATTGCAACCAGTTCCTCTCCTCTTATCATTTGAATTTGCAAGCAAATCAATTTCTTTTTAAAAACCGTGATTTTATTAGCTGTAATACAGTGTGTTGGAACTAATCAAAATGTTTAGAATTATTAGAAGTGTTATTTAGATTAATATCATATTTCTGTTTATCAATTTTCTACATGATTTCATTTTTTACTTGTCATTTCATGACAAAAAATTATTAAAGTAAAAAAAAGTTTGACAATTGCAAGATTTCCCTTGGACCCAGTTTTGTGACAAGTATTGAAAAATAGTGTAGACATATTACTACATCTAAAGCTCTATAATATGACTCTAAGGTATCCTTAATGTATTGTCCAGTGAGAAACTCTCTTTTACATCAAATATTTATTAATGGTATATCCAAAGACCATCTGTTACATAATAATACAACAGTATGTGAGGGTCTTAACACAGTAACATATTTTATCAATAATTAATTAATTATATATGAAAATCAATCAATTGATTGTGTTATTTTTAAAAATAGTAAAAATATAGTTGGTGGTTATGTATAGTGTTAGATGAATCAAATTTGTCTCCGCTAATTATAAGTTTTCTATGATTTTTCAATTAGATACATTATGTATATATTTTGAACTGTTCTGACAGTTTTTTTTTTCTTTTTTTTTTATTAAGCATAAAAAAAATAACCTGCCAACAACAATAGTAGTATATTATAAGGTATATTATTGTAAATGTTAAATGAAGAATTAATATTTCTTCCTACTTTCCAGTTTGATTATAATTAATAACCAAAGTAGACATGTTATAGGAATTGAAGAAAAAATTGTTTTTAGTTTGACAAATTTAATGTTGAAATTATTAAAAAAAATAATTTTAATAGTAGATTATTTTAAAGCTTTACCTGCATGTAAAAAAGAAAAAGATACAAAAGTAATTGTGGAAGAATAAGAAAAAATGGTCTAGACATGGCCATCTGATTTTAGGCTCTATTTTTCTTATGTATAGGAAGTGTGACTTGGTGAGGATTTTGAAATTAGGGGGATGACATGGTTGGAATTACAACTACCTGTCCAATCAGTGCCTATCATCACTAAAGTTGTGAGTTTGAATCCCGTTCATGGCAAGGTGTGCTCAATACAACATTATGTGACAAAGTTTGTCAGTGGCTTACAGCAGATCAGTGGTTTTCTACGGGTACTCCGGTTTCCTCCACCAATGAAACTAATAGCTATGATATAGCTGAAATATTGTTGAAAGTGGCATTAAACACCATAGCCCTAACCCAGACTATTTGTCACATGTACAGGAAATATGATTTGGTTAGGATTTGGAAATTTTTGTTTCTTTTTAGCTCACCTGACCCAAAGGGTCATGTGAGCTTTTGTCATCACTTTGCGTCCGCCGTCGTCGTCGTCGTCCGCGTCTGTAAACTTTTCATACTTTCTTCTTCTTCTTCCCTCTGAAACCAGTCAGCCAATTTAAAGGAAATATGGCATGGATGGTCCTTGGGTAGTATACTTTTAAAATTGTGTCCGGTGACTACTACCTCCATCCAAGATGGCTGCCATGAGCAGACATAGTTTTAACATAGAACCCTATGGGATTTGAATAGTAACTTAGATGTATTCGGCATGCAGACATTCTTAAGAGGACTTAGTTATGTCAGGTGAGCGATACAGGCTCATGTGAGCCTCTAGTTATTAAACTTGAAAACTGGTACATGTACATGTATATTTGTACATGTATATTTCTTGTTATATTTCAGTACCCATAGTTACATGGTGTATTTTCATGGGGAAAAATAATTGTTACATATTAATGTTTAACCATCAGATGAGATACTTAATATAGACAATGGGGGTAATTTGATCCAAATTATTGCCTTGGTGAATTATTTGTTAATCATGTGATGCACTTTTCAACCAATCAATTACATGTATTTATATACTACAGCAACATATAGGTGTAATTATACCTGGGTATAGATCCTTAAACTGCTATGCAATATATTGACATAATAAATATATTGGATTCTGTAATGACTGGTAATTTTTGTCCTAGGTAAGAATATTTATTTATATATTTATTTCTATATATTTTATTGTGTATATTAAATTATTTTTTAGGATACTGATGTATTTGAAATAACAGATTTTACCACAGCATCAGATTGGGAAAGGTATTAATAAAATGCTGATTAAGTCACAATTCATTAATTGAACTTTCTCCTCAACTCCTTACACAAAGTGGTACCACTCAATTGCGAGCTAGGGACCGTTTCACTCTCATTTTAGGGTATGAGTTTTGCTCATTATTATTGATTGATTGATTTGATTTTTGGTGTTTTAACGCCACTTTCAGCAATATTGCAGCTATATCATGGTGACCAGTTTTAGTGGTGGAGGAAGCCGGAGAGAACCACTGACCATGGGCAAGCAAACTGGTAAACTTTATCACTTGTGGCTGTGAGTCGAGTGCACCCTTTTTTGTAATTTACAAAATCATGCTGCGAACCCACACCGTATTGGTGATAGGCTTGTATGAGCTGTTAGATCCAACGACCTAACTCATTGAGCCACCCGGACCCCCATTATTATTGAAGACCTTTCTATGAGTGATATGTAGAACACCAATAAAAGTACTGGTACGTTTTCTGTAATTTGTGTCTTAAGTGTAAAAAGTTGTAGTTTGATAGTCTCTCATGTTCATTTTCATGCACATCTTTTCTAACTTATATGTATCCTAAAATATCAGCCATCCCATAAAATATGAAACTAGCTCTTTCAAGAATACCGGTACCTATACTGACTTTGTTGAAGACTTTCAGCTCATAGAGTATCTTAATACAGAAAACCAGAAGATAATCTCCCTCTTATAATAATTATTAGAGGCAGACTATCTGTATCAATATAATATAGCCACCCCTTAAATTCTGCAATGAAAAAGAGGCATTAGAAGAGAAATAGTCTCTCTTGAGGGGGTTTACTGGTATTTTACAATCTCAGTGTATCTGGAATCTAGTCCTGTAGGGCCTTGTAAGCATACTTTTATTCTGGTGTGTAGAATTTCCGGTTAGGGTAGGGTTAGAGTTAGCATGGAAAAAATAACCTAGTGGAATAATTCCTCTGGAAAGTATACACTAGTGTAACTTGTCCTCTGGAAAGAAAACACTGTTACAGCCTTTGGTGGGAGTTGCCTTATAAGAGGGGAGTACTGTACATGTATATATAGTACATGTGTACATTTTCTCCAAATTTTTGTTATTATTGTTTTTATAAAACATGACTCTCACTACTTTCAAATTAGAGGGAGAAGTGACTTCTTAAAGAGAGCTCCCAAGGAGAAGTGACTTCTTAAAGAGAGCTCCCAAGGAGAAGTGACTTCTTAAAGAGAGCTCCCAGGGAGAGGTGACTTCTTAAAGAGAGCTCCCAGGGAGAGGTGACTTCTTAAAGAGAGCTCCCAAGGAGAAGTGACTTCCTAAAGAGAGCTCCCAAGGAGAAGTGACTTCTTAAAGAGAGCTCCCAAGGAGAAGTGACTTCTTAAAGAGAGCTCCCAGGGAGAGGTGACTTCTTAAAGAGAGCTCCCAAGGAGAAGTGACTTCTTAAAGAGAGCTCCCAAGGAGAAGTGACTTCTTAAAGAGAGCTCCCAGGGAGAGGTAGGAGACAACAGAGAGAAGTGGGGAGACTTCTTGGAGTAGTCTAAGTGTTTAATCAAAACTTTGTTTCTCCACCATACTGAAGTCACCCTGTCCAATTTAATAAATACTGTAGCTTAAAAGAAGTTACTTAGACAATAACTAGCCCAAATCGCCCTGCAGCGTGATCTTTGATAAAATTGAAATGTAATTTTTGTTCATTTTCGAGTTTAATTGTCATTCAATCATATATTAATTTATTTTCAAATTATTTCTTCATAAAATTGTGTTTTATCAGAATATTTTTCAATTAACTTGTAAATCTGGTAGTGAATTACTGATATTATCTGTGCTAAATCATTTTTCTATAATAAAAAAATATCTATTGTTCATCATTATAGGTCAATGACCTTTAATTTCTTTGTACTAGTACATTGCCCCTAAATTGAACTTTAAATTATGTCATGTGATGTAAGAGTACAAATGACCTTTGTGACCTAGGTTTAGCAGTTTAAATTATTTCATATCATGTAATGTATTATGACATATATATATTGACCTTATTTGAGAATAATATAATAGTCAGCTTAACCTTTTCTTGATCAGTTCAACATTTTTGTGAAAATGAGTAAAAAGTAATATGTACATTGTATACTAAATTATTCAAATTCTCATATTAAGGATAATTTTTCAACATTATTCTGAATATAGGAAATTTAGTTGTCTAAGCCAAACATCCTTGTGACTAACTTTTGTATTTGGAATATACTTGTTTTGGTTTATGTAGATTAACAAAGATTCCCTACACTGGGATTTTCTATAAAGTTTGGTTCATACAGGGATCTGTTTTATACAGGACTTGGTATAAACAGAAGACACTGTATTGTTTTCTACTGTCTGTTCAACAAATTATTGCATTCAAATTTGCATGGTTTATTTGAGTGAAATAAATTTCACTTGTCAACTTTTTTTTTTGCAGTGATACCATGACTAATTTTTCTTTTTATTACTTTGTAGATTTATAGCCAGACTTGAAGAAGTTTTACATGAGTGGAAAGTAGTCAACAATAAACCAAAACCACCTGCGGTCAAGGTCAGTTACACTGTTTCTAACTATTTAATAAGAATGTTAAGTAATATTTTGTGTTGCTTATAGTAAGTATGAATGCCTTATGGTAAATAGGACTATCAATTTTACAGAAAAAATAACATTAAACATACCGTCTTATTGTACATTCTAAAAAATGTAAAGATTAACATAATAGATTAAACCTTGAAAGGACCTGTATTTTGATTAAGAATTCTGCATTTATAAAAATCAGTTCTGCAAATGTAGAAATCATTTCTGCATAAAAGCAGAAATCCATTCTGTGTATGCAAAAATTATTTGGAAATATTTGTGCAAAAACAAGACTCTGATTTTTAACCAATGAAAATTGCTTTTCCATAGGTGTTTTTCTTTGGGATATGATTCACTGAACATTAACATTTTGACCTTTCATAATTAGTGTTTATTTACATATATTTATGTGGAACACCAACTGCCATTTCATATTAAAAAAATGCAGAACATGTCTTTTTTCATCAACTGCAGAGGATACGTGGGGTATAACATTAGGCCTAACCTTCTCCAGCTAGATAGTGTGGTAACTCTCAGACCCTTTCCTAGCGATGGGAGTACTGTAGCTAAATAGATTCAGAAAGTTTTAAGTTCTACAATGTTAATCATCTTCCTAACAGGGAAATGGTTTGTTGGTCATGCATGATGAATAAATTCACAACTAACTTCGTTGACATGGGGACTTTTTAATCAGAGTTTCTGTTTTGGGGAGAAAAAAATGCCAAGCTGTCTGGATGTTAAAAAAGATCTCTTGTGACAGCTCATTATGAGTCAGAAAGTAGGTTTCCCAAAATTGATCTTTGAAAGGCAAATTTGTTTGGTAAATAAAGCACAATTCTGCATGTGTAGAATTGTTTTCTTCTTATGCAGAATGTACTATTTTTGCATAAGCAGAATTCAAATAATACTTGTGAAATTTATGAATTTATGACTTATCTCCCTTTCCAAAATGAGCGATAAAAACTGCTAACAATAAAAGAATAATGTAAACAAACAATCTTTTCAACTGAACTTTTTAAGAAAACTTTACATACTCTGGACCAAAGCTATGGAATGAACTTCCGTTTTTGATACTGCAAGCTTCTTCTCATAATGCATTTAAAACAAAAGTTAAAAGTCTCATTTTAAATGATGACGTACCTTAAATTACCATCAAATGTTTACTTAATCTTTTTGTATATACTTATTACAATGTATTGCTTCTTGTGTATATCTTTTATATAGTGTACTTTACAATGTATGTTTAAATATGTCAATGAGGGCCTCAGGGAAGATTAGTTATTAACTAACTGTGTAACCCTCTATAAATAAAGAATTTATTATTATTATTTCAAATCCAAAGTCCACAAAGGTTAACAAAAAGGATGGGGGTTATGTTGCTTAATGCCACTTTCAATAATATTTCAGTTATATCATGGCAGGAAAAAAAATTAAAAAGACATAAATGTGGACAGCACAACAGCATGTTTAATAGTAACCCTACAAAAATATTTTCATTGGTTGAATTAATATTCATTGTTTTATTTTTAGGATGAGTTTTCCAAGGGAACTTGGTCTGAGAAGAAAGAAGACATTTGTTTTGCTGATTTTAAGTTTCTTATAACATATCATGTCTTAAATAGAACAGAAAGTAGAAGTGAGTCGTTAGATAGACAAAGTCCTGATAATGATGTGGAGGATGAGGAGAGAAAAGAAGGTATGCCCTAGTCCATATCTTGATAAACTTTCTCTGTAGAGGCCATCTAGATTTCTATGTACTGTAGAGGGAACCTTAGTCCATCTATTGATAAACTTTCTCTGTAGAGGCCATCTAGATTTCTATGTACTGTAGAGGGAACCTTAGTCCATCTATTGATAAACTTTCTCTGTAGATACAGTAGTCAGAGACATAGTATGATAAATCACTGTGATAGACATATCACTCATCTTAGTGATACTGATACAGTACAGTCAGAGACATTCCATGATAAATCACTGTGATAGATGTATCACTCATCTTAGTGATACTGATACAGTACAGTCAGAGACCTACCATGATAAATCACTGTGATAGACGTATCATTCTTCTTAGTGATACTGATACAGTACAGTCAGAGACATAGCATAATAAATCACTGTGATAGATGTATCACTCATCTTAGTGATACTGATACAGTACAGTCAGAGACATTCCATGATAAATCACTGTGATAGATGTATCACTCATCTTAGTGATACTGATACAGTACAGTCAGAGACACAGTGTGATAAATCACTGTGATAGATGTATCACTCTTCTTAGTGATACTGATACAGTACAGTCAGAGACATATTATGATAAATCACTGTGATAGACATATCACTCTTTTTAGTGATACTGATACAGTACAGTCAGAGACACAGTGTGATAAATCACTGTGATAGACATATCACACTTCTTAGTGATACTGATATATATTTTGTTCTGTTTAATATATCTTCAAAATTTCTTTTGTATTTAGAGTGCTACTTGCTATCACCAAAAATGCACAAGAAAGTAAGTAAATAGATTAAACAGAGCTAAAAATATATCAGTATCACTAAGAAGAGTGCTATGTCTATCACAGTGATTTATCACACTGTGTCTCTGACTGTACTGTATCAGTATCACTAAGAAGTGTGATATGTCTATCACAGTGATTTATCATCCTATGTTTCTGACTATACTGTATCAGTATCACTAAGAAGTGTGATATGTCTATCACAGTGATTTATCATGGTATGTCTCTGACTGTACTGTATCAGTATCACTAAGAAGTGTGATATGTCTATCACAGTGATTTATCATACTATGTCTGACTATACTGTATCAGTATCACTAAGAAGTGTGATACGTCTATCACAGTGATTTATCATCCTATGTTTCTGACTATACTGTATCAGCATCACTAAGAAGTGTGATATGTCTATCACAGTGATTTATCATACTATGTCTCTGACTGTACTGTATCAGTATCACTAAGAAG
>MJUT01043949.1:26794-38389 GCA_002080005.1 Gigantidas platifrons | reverse complement strand
GTGATATGTCTATCACAGTGATTTATCACACTGTGTCTCTGACTGTACTGTATCAGTATCACTAAGACGTGTGATACGTCTATCACAGTGATTTATCACACTGTGTCTCTGACTGTACTGTATCAGTATCACTAAGAAGTGTGATATGTCTATCACAGTGATTTATCACACTGTGTCTCTGACTGTACTGTATCAGTATCACTAAGAAGTGTGATATGTCTATCACAGTGATTTATCACACTGTGTCTCTGACTGTACTGTATCAGTATCACTAAGAAGTGTGATATGTCTATCACAGTGATTTATCACACTGTGTCTCTGACTGTACTGCATCAGTATCACTAAGAAGTGTGATATGTCTATCACAGTGATTTATCACACTGTGTCTCTGACTGTACTGTATCAAATAAATTTCTGTGTAGAGGCCATCTAGATTTCTATGTAGAGGGTACCTTAGCTGTGGAACCATAGCTTTTATAGTCAGGTGCTGTCATCTCAATTGAGGAGTTTGTCGAATGAGTTCATTGATACTGTTAAGTTCAATGGATGTTTTTTCTACAACCTTCCATATTTACTTAGCTTTGAATATTTATATTTATCTTTTTAAATGGAATGAATATTTATTGTTCTTATCTCTATGGTCACAAAAACAAAAGTTAAGGTCCTGCAGCTAGAGGCTAACTAATTCTATGTACAGACTCCCAAAATTTCTTTGGAGATACCACAGTAATTTTCTGGATATGCCACATAAATTCTTTGGTGAGGTGACATAAATACTCTGAAGAGGCCACATAAATTCTCTAGACGCCACATAAATTCTCTAGATGCCACATAAATTCTATAGACGCCACATAAATTCTCTAGACGCCACATAAATTTGTTACAGTGGCCACATGAAGTCATTGCAAAGGCCACATTAATTCTCTGAATAAACAACCTGAATTCTTTGCAGAGGCCACATAAATTCTTTGGAGATACCACATAAATGCATTGTCAAGAAATCAAAAATTTATCTCCTTTACAAATTGGTTTTGACATTGTAAAGCAAAAAAACTTATCAAGCTTACAAAGACTAATAGAAAAAGGATTTGTTTACACGGAAAGAGACATGTTTTGTCAAAATATACCTGCGAATCATTTTTATATGACTGCAAAAATCTTGCAGTCATATATTATATATTATCAGCCTTAAAATGGGAGCCATTGACATTTAAAAGGTAGTGAATCAATTGTACGGTGACAGCGAAAAAGCCTTAAAATGGGAGCCATTGACATTTAAAAGGTAGTGAATCAATTGTACGGTGACAGTGATTCACTACCTTTTAAATGTCAATGGCTCCCATTTTAAGGCTGAAAATATTTTTGTACGAACTTGATAGCTTAAATTGTATTGTTTTGTGTGCTACACCCAATGCGATGACCGATATAACTTGATCATACTGTACTGTCGGTCACAAGGTCACTGACCGTTATAATTGTGATATATTTTTAGAATCCTGTCCAAACATAGCCATTGACAAGATTTGATCAAAGGCAATGCATTGACCCATATAAGTTGATCTGTGTGGTTATTGATTTTTTGTGGAGCTATAAATAAAAGAAAACGAAATAATTGTAAGAAATGATTGTATTGTATTAACTTCAAGAAATCATGCATTACAATGAATGAAAACGTTCTACAAATGAGTGTATTGTCGGTCAAAAGGTCACTGACCGTTATAATTGTGCTATATTTTTAGAATCGTCACCAGACATAGCCAATGCTATAAATAAACGAATTTTGTTTAACTGTTTGAAGGCGTGGCTAATTATTGGAAACTTCATTCATAATGTTGTGGCTAATTACTTCAGACGACTTCCAACAGATTTTCTCATGACTATAGCCAATGAAAAGATCTCATTTGAGGTCAGTGTAGTTTTCAATAAACTTCATTCATAACTATGGTCCTACAAAAGATTTTCTGTATACATATCGGCAGTTGGAATGTCGACTATAGCCAATGAAAAGATTGTATTTGAGGTCAAGTTCGTACAAATTATGTTATGGGTTTGTCGTCCATCTGTAGACAATAAATTTGTTCAATGCAATAACTTTTGTTCTAGTCTATCGATCCTTCTGAATATTGAAGACAATATTCCTTGGCACAGAATAAAAGTAGGGATTGATATAGGCAATGGTAGCTCTACCCATTTCATAACAAGGGGTTGGAATATGACGAGGAAGTACTGAATATATCTGAGGTTAGGAAGAATTTTGTCTACATACTGTAGCTCTGTCCACATATAAATTATACAATGTATTTTATGATTTTAGATGAGATACCAACTGTTCTGTCAGATATAAATAGTACCAACAATGATTTCCCATGTAAAGCACACTGCTTGGTGAGATGGTGAGTACCAGTAGTTATTGATATTTTATCTTTTGCATTTTGGCCATCATGGTTGTTATCGTATGATAATTGGATTTACAACAATCAGTGCTTAATACTACTAAATTTCTGAGTTCGATTCTTGTTCATGACGATGCGTACTCGATACAACATTACGTGCTAAACTTTGTTAGTGACTAGCAGCAATTGGAAAGTTAGATCTTGTCATACACCAAGATAATAATGTGATGTTACTAAATAGTCATCTGTTTTAACAATGTTTTTAGAAGAACATTTCAACTATTAATTTATGACTAATCCCTTGTGCAAATATTATTTTACTGGTACTTTTTAAACAATTTTTCTTATAAAATATGTTTACTAACTAAACTACCAACAAATTTTGTTTTTTAATAATACTTGTTTTTATCTCCCAGAATGCATTATTTACAGAACCGTAGACTATGGTCACATAATAAAGACCACAATAGCTATGGTTTCGCAGTTACAGAATGTACTAATTTCTAAAAAGGAAAATTATGAACTGCTTCTTACAGTATCAATATTTTATTTACAGGTATGGATTACAAGAATTTATAGTGATTACACCTGCAGATAGAAATAAAGCTATAGACAGTGAGAGTAGAGCTAAGGTTTTACTGAGTTCTGTGTCTATAGCCCTTACTAATGCTTCCAGGTAATGAAAATGTGAGAGTAGAGCTAAGGTTTTACTGAGTTCTGTGTCTATAGCCCTTACTAATGCTTCCAGGTAATGAAAATGTGAGAGTAGAGCTAAGGTTTTACTGAGTTCTGTGTCTATAGCCCTTACTAATGCTTCCAGGTATTGAAAAATTAGATTCAGTCAGTCAGTACATTATCCTGCTTCCCGAGCCAACCAGTCTTGGCTCTTACTCCGTAATGTTGCATGCTAAATTGAGAAGCAGCAAATATCACATTCATAGTCATTGATTTGACCTGACTGCTGCTTGAATTCACAATCTACTGATCGAGGCGTTCACGCTAACAAGTGAACTATCGATGCTATCTTACACAATACAACCAATGTATGGTAGAAATATACAGTCAAACCTGTATTAAGAGGTCACCTTTGGGAGAGAGAAAAAGTGGCCTTATAAGACAGGTGACCACTTAAAAGAGGTTCAATTCATATGAAATTTTATATGACTGGACAAGAAATATGAGACCTTTTAATACAGGTGACTGCTTAATAGAGGTGACTGTTTAATACAGGTGACTGCTTAATAGAGATGACTGCTTAATAGAGGTGACTGTTTAATAGAGGTGACTGCTTAATAGAGGTGACCACATGGGCAAGTTTGACTGTATAATGTTTCCATTGTTTCAATAGAAATGATTTTAGGAGATTTTTTTTTATGTTTATATAGAAAAAGACAAATTAATTCACTGTCAAAAACAACAGTACAGTATCATGTGACATATTATCAACTTAACAAAATTAAAGACATTTGACTTTTGAGACAATTTTACCCCAAAAAATATTCTGTTTTACCTTAATACACTTTGATATGTTCCCTTTGGTCTGATAATTTTTATAATCAATGATTTGTAAATTTTCCCTTTGATCTTTACACATGATAATATCTATTATCAAGTGACACAGGTGATATTAAAAATTACCATTGATTTCTAATGTGACATCATATTATGCAATCTTGACACTCACGAAAATGAATGTATTGTGAACAATGTTTCATCTATCTACTTTCACTTTCAGTTCATTGCCTTAGTTTATACAAAACCAGCAGCCATTGAGACAGGTGTATTGTGAACCATGTTTCATGTATCTACTTTCACTTTCAGTTCATTGCCTATGTATATTAAAGTCTATCAGTCATGGAGACAGATGTCACATGTATCTACTTTCACTTTCAATTCATTGCCTGTGTTTATACAAATCCATCAGCCATGACAACAGATTTATCGTAAACAATGTTTCATGTATCTACTTTCACTTTCAGTTCATTGCCTGTGTTTATTCAGACCCAGCAGCCATGGAGACAGATGTATTGTGGGACAAGTGTGATGCCAGAAATGTCTGTAGAATTTGATGTCATACAACTTAATCGTGTACCACAACAGTACTCTCATCTAGCAGGACTGTTGGATGTATTCAAGTCAAAACTGGTTTGTTAACAGACTTACCATGAACTGTTTTCATTAATTTTTTTAACAGTTGAAAAATACAGTTGATACATATTATTTTTTTGCTTGAAGACTTACTTTTTATCTCAGTGTTTCATAGTTTTATTGTACCGGTACATGCATTTCAATTTGGAGTATTTAATATTTAAAAAAAAAATTAGATACATTTATATATAGCCCTTTGAAGGAACCCCAGGGCTATAAAAATTGCAGCATGTATTTCCTTTAACAGCAGTATTCATTAGTTGAGATGGAAGTACCAATAGCATAATTTTTCCTTAGAATGGGATGCAAATACAAAATGTATATACTCTATGATTTAAAAATGCAGAGCTTATTGTATGTAAAAGAATCTTGCAGTAACTATTAATGATCGAATTTGAACAGGAGTATGGTATTTCAAGAGAATTAGAAAGAATTTTATTGGTTAACGAACATTTTTAATTCAACCAATTATGTTTATTTACCAATGCAGAACATTCAATATCAAATTGTAGTATTTAATCACTATTTAGATTTGTTCAATTTATCATGAAGCACACAACATAAGGAGTAAGAGCAAAGACTGGTTAGCTTTAAATCATGATAATGTGTCAAAGTGCAGCAACATGTCTATGCACAGGCTGTTGTTTCAGAGTGCTAGCACTATAAAAATCCAACTAAGCCTGTTTGTCTATTACAACAGAACATCATCATCATCTCATCGAATGTAACTTGTTCTCGCCAAGATATAGCTGAAAAATTGCTCAACCACTTACTCACTGTTCAGTTCAAAATAATATTTAATACATTATATTTCAGGCCACACAGGTAAACACCCAGACCTACAGTTGATGTTGCTGTTAGATTTACTTATAACTTATATGTCAGGCCACACAGGTAACATCCAGACCTACAGTTGATGTTGCTGTTAGATTTACTTATAACATATATTTCAGGCCACACAGGTAACACCCAGACCTACAGTTGATGTTGCTGGTAGATTTACTTATAACTTATATTTCAGGCCACACAGGTAACATCCAGACCTACAGTTGATGTTGCTGTTAGATTTACTTATAACTTATATTTCAGGCCACACAGGTAACACCCAGACCTACAGTTGATGTTGCTGTTAGATTTACTTATAACTTATATTTCAGGCCACACAGGTAACACCCAGACCTACAGTTGATGTTGCTGTTAGATTTACTTATAACTTATATTTCAGGCCACACAGGTAACACCCAGACCTACAGTTGATGTTGCTGTTAGATTTACTTATAACTTATATTTCAGGTAACACAGGTAACACCCAGACCTACAGTTGATGTTGCTGTTAGATTTACTTATAACTTATATTTCAGGCCACACAGGTAACACCCAGACCTACAGTTGATGTTGCTGTTAGATTTACTTATAACTTACAAGAATGGGTTAACTCCCCTTGGCCACAAGAACCACCAGGTAATAATGAAATTCATGTCAGTAATGGAAGTGATGTCATAAAAGAAGTTACAAAATGTAATTCGTTTTTAACATAGGAATAATGGGCTGTATTTAAATTACATAAACTTTCTCATCTACAATTTTAAAACACCCTTTAAAACGGTTGAACTTTGTTATTTCAACTCTGTTAAAACTCTCAATGTCCTTTTTTTAATTGTTTATTATAATTGATCTGTTCGTGGTAGTTTTTAGCTTATCTTTTCTCAGATGACTTGGATAGAATATTTGAATTTCTAATATAGACAACAATGATATATTTGTATACATTACATGCTTTTCAATAAGAGGCAGTAGCAGGTACTTTTACCCATTTAAAATGGTATTTGGTACCTCCTGAGTATTGTATAAGATGTTCATGAAAATGCTCAAATTTTAATGTAAAGTACTGCCTGCCAATAGTGAAATCCTGGTACACTTTGAAAAATATTGAAAGCCCTGCATTATTTACCTTGGTTAATAGAATTCCCCCTGTGTGGAACCCCAGTGTATAGAAATAACTCTAATTAAGTAGACAGGAATGTTAATTATTGCAAAATTGATATTGGTTTAAAATTATTCAAATATGAACAACCGCATCAATGGTGTAATAGTTAGCTAGATTGCCTCAGTTGCTGTAGATCATGTGCTTGAGGAATCTAGATAATTGTCCATGTGGAGTGACACATCTGTTCTCGGATTGTTATTTCAGTGAGCTAACACTATAAAAATTCTACTAAGCATGTTGATCTAGTACAAAGCAGACATCATCATTATATTGTTGAAATTTAACTTGTTCTGACTTTGATATAGCTGAAAAATTGCTCATTTTGTGTTAAATAACAATCCCTAACTCAAATAAGTGTTAAAATATATTTCATTTCCACACTGTACATTTCCCATTGACAGTAAATTCCTGTGGTAAGTTTGCATGTATAAGGTTCTGCCAGGGGATGGCTAATGCTTGATTTATATCGAATCGGGCTTCAAATAACAGAATGATTGTTCTTGCTTCTGTAAATGTCACATGAAAGTTTTTGTTGCATGGATTTTTATGTGAAAGAGGTGTGTCAAAGACTTAATCCAGATGTCATTGTTAAATCACTATTAATTACTTCACAAATTCAGAAGCATGGTATTTTTATTGAAAGGATGTGCATCAATTAACTTACCGGTATAAAAAATCTGTAAATATTTTCAACTTTATCAAACGACATCGGTGATGTAATGGTTAGCATACTTGCCTGGACCGTGGTAGATCATGGGTTCATGTTGGTGTTTGCCACTTCTCAGCTAAGCATGCAGTATTAAGGTTGGTTGATTTGGTTTGGTTTTATGGTGTTTAACACCACTTTCAACAATATTTCAGTTATATCGTGACAGTCAGTTTTATTGGTGGAGGAAACTGGAGTACCCGACGAAAGCCACAACCTGCTGCAAGTAACTGACAAACTTTATCACATAATGTTGTACACCTCGCCCTGAACGGGATTTGAACTCACAACATCAGTGGCGATAGGCACCAATTGCACAAGTAGTTGTAAATCCAACCACCATAAGATCACGGCCACGATTAAGGAGTGAGACCAAAATGAAAATAATATCATAAGAAGGGGGTTAGCTGACAAAATCCAGCAGATGGCAGTCTGCATGAATTACAAACTTACAACAAACACTACCAAGGGTGAAGAGGAGAGGGTACAGAGAGTAACCCTTGGCTAGCAATGATGTTATTTCTTATATTTTGTGATAAACAAGATTTTTGTATTTATTGATTTACAAATTTTAAGTCCTCAACACTATTTCGGTCATTTAAGATAATTTGTCATAGAATGAATATATAGAAGAAGAAAAACGAAAATAATTATTGATATTTTAACTTCTTTGGCCTGGCATAATTCATCAAAAGAGATTCATTAAATTATTGTAACAGTGAAGAAGTTTTTTTTCTCAGATTTTGTTTTTAATTTCTACAAATAAATTAAAAAAAATTACTGTATATTTTTAAAGTACTCTACATCCCCATACAAATGATTTTTTTAACGTAGTTTCTTTGCATTTTATATAAAACTGATTAGAACTAAAAAAAGAAAAAAAAAAGTTCAGTAATGCCAAATATACACCCAAAACTTTGTAGATTTCCCATTGAGAAAAATGCTGGTACATTTGTATCACAAATCCATGTATGAAAACCATATTTTATGAAATTTACTCTAAAATTTAACTGTTTATTATATGTTTATAGATTTCTCGTCTCCTATGGAGGATGAGGTTGGTTGTTCGTCATTTGGTAGTCTTCCATTTGGAGCTAGTGAAGATCCCATCAGGTAATTTATTTTTCAAGTTCAATCAGTCTTTAAAATTAAGATTTTATTATATTTTCAGGTACACTCATTCATCAGTTTGATAAGATTGAATTGCATTGCCAGGTTTTTATTGAAAATATTGCATTAATAACATCAAGGATTTGTATAGTAGAAAGGATAGGAATCTCATATTTTCTTGCTTTATCTCGCGTGGCGAGGTTTTATGCTAAAACAGAGCAAAAATTAATTCATTCATTTTGTAATGCCTTTAGAATTCATAGGAAAATCAACCAGTTACACCAAAGTTCGTGCTATGCATCGTCTATATACTACACTACACAAGACAATCCTTGGATTTTCCGATATAGGTTCAATGGAAAAGTTTGTTTTTTTTGATTTTTTCTGTATCACCCCTCATACACTTAAAATAAAAAAAAGTACAGTAGAATTTCATACATCTAAAACATATTAAAAATGATAAAACAAAGCAACCAATCACGCCAAGTTTTGTTCTATATATTGAATACACGCTAAAACTACACATTTATACACTTTGGTATGACGATTTCATGTAAACAAGAAAGTTTATTGATTTCTAAATAGGCCACCCCATTTCCGCCCAGAACACTGCCATTTTGACAAATGATGGTAAACAATCCTTAATAAATACAAATCGGGAGCACTGTTTTCAATAAAACTCCTTCTATACATTGAAAAATATTTACATTATCACAAAAATGACGGCTCCGCTTCAATATTCGGTATGATGAGAGAAGAGAGGAATTTGAAATTTAGATTTGAGTCTTGACCGCCCATAATAGGCGGGATTCTGGAGGTCAAAAGGGCAAATCGATTAATGTCAATTATTGATGAAATATGGGTGATACATCTACAAAAAGTCGATATTTTATCAATGATTGGTATTTAGGACAAATATTTTCACTTTATACCTGTAATTATGGTTTTATATATTTACAAATACTGGTTTAAAATGTTGAAGCGATCAAAAATTTCCACCATTAATCAAGGCAACTTACTTACATACAATCTATGTTAAATCTCGCGAGATTCATATCCTTTCTACTATATAAATCCTTGATAACATGAAAAAACGTAACTTATAAATACATTCACAGTAATAAAACCATTAATTTATCCTGTGAAAATCAAACACCTGTCTATACCAAGCACAAAAGTTGGTCCCAAGGGGGTTCAGTTTAGACTGGTTTCAGTGTACATTTTTCTTTAGCTATACTTTAATACAACCACAAATTTTTGTATTCATACAATGGTATGACCATGTGTGCCATTTCTGTCTATAGACAACTTCTATTTGTGATGACTGCTCTGGTGATGTAATGGTTAGAGTGCTTGATTCAGGTGCTGTAGATCGTGGGTTTGAGCCCAGATCGAGTCAATCTAAAGACTATAAAAAAATTTATTTTGTTGCTACCCTGCTAAGTCGATTGGGTGACATGTCTATCTGTGGACTGTTGTTCAGTGAGCTAGTACTATAAAGATCCAACTGGACGTGTTGATCTAGTACAAAGTGGACCTCATCATCATCTCATTGAAAATTAATTTGTTCTTGCCATGATATAGTTGACAAATTGCTGAGTTTGGTGTCAAACAACAATTACTCATTCATTCACTATATTTGGGCTGTAGTTTTAAGTTTCTGTTGAATAATTTTCGTAAAATTTTAAACAATGCTACTTATGTCATTACAATTTAAGAATGAATATTCATACACTATTATACATATATTTGATACTTTGTATTTTATTTATTTTAGTTCTCTGAATTTGTTCTGTACATGGTCTAGTCTTTCTGAGGATATGATTGTAGAAAACCAAAATTACAGGTTTGTACATAAAATTCAACTTGAAGCATTGATTGGTTGATTTGTGTTAAACACCAACATTAAGGTGGTACCATACACTTTAGGTAAAATTTGATCTGCTCGTGACGTTTAATTTTCTTACTTTTTTGGCAGTGTGTTTGAATATATCCACTGTATTAAATATCAAAATTTTACCAAATTCCAACCAACAGAATCAGAGCTATAAATTCACTAGCCACATAGCAGTTTTTCTCTCTGTGGTTTTGATCACCAAGATGCTTGAAATCTGCATACAAACATTATATGATCAAAACGTTCAACTGATTTTAAAGAATTATCTCCCTGTAGAGTTAGATACCACCTTAAGCAAACTTATTCATTATACATACAGTTCTGTTAGAATCCTAGCACATTCATAGATTGTACTATTAGTGAACTGTGTTTTGATTGTAAATAAGATTTTAACGTATTCTTGTGACAGGTCGGTGGTTTTCTCCGTGTACTCTGGATTCCTCCACCAATAAAACTGACTGCCGCGATATAACTGAAATTTTGTTGAAAAAGGCGTTAAACACCATAACTCTCCGATTCTGTTTAGCATTAAATATGCATGAATGACTGTCCTTGTGCAAAAGGCTTTTGAACAATTTAAATGGATAAATTCCAGTCATATTTTCTAACTGGACCGTTAATACCTGTTACATTAGGTAAAATCCTACTGTACAAGGATAGTAAACAAGATATTAAATTGACGACAATAAAATATTACTGTCCTTGTGCAAACAGCTTTGTACTATTTAAATGGAAATATTCCACTGCCAATTTTCTAAATGAACTGCCAGTACATTAGGTAAAAACCTTGAGGACAAGAATAGTACAAGATAATAAATGGATAACCACAAAATCTTTTTTACAGTGACCTTGACCCTCTACAAGCACCACAGTGGACAGCTAAAGTAACAAAGTCTGATGATCCTCAATGTTTATTAGGTAACATATAAGATAGTTATTATTATTATATGACTTCAGATAAATGTCGTTTCTCATTGGCTGACGTTCTTTGATAAAACGTTATATTCAACACGCAAAAAGTCACAAGATTTGAACATAACATTCCAACGCTCCTCCAGACACCTTAAAATAGAAATGGTGTTTCCCAATTATCTTAAAAGTAGGTAGTAGCCATTCATCATTGGGATAAGTTTTGTCATTGACTAATCAGATGTGTTCTTACTAATTACTTTCGGTACACAATGAAATTAATAATGGTAAACGTTGGGCAGAAAGGGGTGTCTAGGGAACAAAGTCGGCGCTGTTTGGTGTTAATTCAAATTTGATTTAATGTCATATTATAAAACAGTTAAGGCCATGCAAAGTTAATTACTTGGTTCTCAGGCCCTTTTTTGTCAAAATTGATGAGGGAGGG
>MJUT01043865.1:362069-377585 GCA_002080005.1 Gigantidas platifrons | reverse complement strand
ATAGTTAAACATTTACCATTTGAGACATGATAAGTTATCTTAAAATCTGCAAAAGTAGTAACATTCAAAGTGTAGTGTTATCTAACAAGCACCAGATCTATATTTTGATGAGCCATCTTATGTCTAGACAGGTGATAAGATCATGACGGTTGTCATGTAAACAAACAAAAATGGCCGGAAGGCGACAAGTAAATACGGTTTTGCAAACCGTATAAAAAAGATAAATTATCCATGTTGCTATTAATAACCATGTCTTTACTTAAATTATGTAAACATTTGAAATTTAAATAAAGGACTGATGTATCAGAATGTACCGTAAAATTACCCCAATAATTTTATCATAATATGAAGTTGCAGAGAAATAGCAAGTTTAAACAGGTGATGGTCGATCAATTCCAACAATATCAACAAAACCAACAATCACCTTTCACTTCAACTCGTTGGACCACTGATGCTGTGAGTTCGAATCTCGATCAGGGCAAGGTGTACAGCATTATAGGTTAAGTTAGGTTAGGTCATCTTTGGACGTTGGCTCTCCGCCACTATATCCACCTCTACTTCTTCCGTAATACAACTTATTTCGGTGTGGTTTCCGGTGTTTTCCTTGTTTTTGGATGCTGGCTTTGTACTCAAATTTTACATCTTGGTGTTCCCAGTATTTATCAAGCCTGATTTCAAATTGTCTTACATCCTTTGCATCAATTACTAATTGTGGCAGGGTATTCCATAAATCAACGATTCCGTTGGTTAAAGAAATATTTACAAAATTTCTTCTTGATTTTCATACTACGGCACCTAGTTCAAGTGTTACGGTCGAGGTCCCATATACCTTCTGTGACTTCATTGTCATAGATACCCTTGATAATTTTGTAAGTTTCAATCATATCACCTCTGAGGCGTCTGTATTTCAAGGTATGCATTTTTAGCCGAGTTGCAACGAAGTTGCAGTCGGCTTATGTTTTGGCGAAAGGCGGGCGGGCGGGCGTATGGATATCTTCGTTAACGCGATAGCGCTCTTAGTTTTTGGTCGATCAACATAATTTTTGGTAGGAAGCATTATTACACTATTATTTAGAGCGAGGTCGAAATTCAGATTAATCTATCGTTTTTTTTCTTGTAAAATCATAGTTTTTTTTATAGAAAAAGTACATATTTTGAGAATTATCTTCGTTAACGCGATAGCGCTCTTAGTTTTTGGCCGATCAACATAATTTTTGGTAGGAAGCATTATTACACTATTATGTAGAGCGAGTTCGAAATTCAAATTAATCTATTGTTTTTTTCTTGTAAAATCATGGTTTTTTATAGAAAAAGTACATATTTTGAGAATTACACATTTCTCTGAAACTACATCAGATAGAAACTTAATATGTGGTATGGGTGGAGATGCCAATGTGAAGTTGTGCATTCAGCATTTTTTATCCCTGGGGCTCAGCCCCACCCCGCTGGGGAATCTGTTTTAAAAATGTGACCGAGATCCCCACCCTAAACCATATATATTTATGATCAGGGTGACTAGGCAAATTAAATGCATTATAGCTCAGGCCCCAGGGTCATACCCCACCCCCTACCTGAAGTGAACTTTTTAATGGTTGAGATCCCCACCCCTAAACCATATATATTTATGATCAGGGTGACTAGGCAAATTAAATGCCTTATAGCTCAGGCCCTAGGGGGTCATATCACACCCCCTACCTGAAGTGAACTTTTTAATGGTTGAGATCCCCACCCTAAACCATATATATTTATGATCAGGGTGACGGCAAATTAAATGCCTTATAGCTCAGGCCCCAGGGGGGTCATACCCCTTCCCCTACCTGAAATGAACTTTTTAATGATTGAGATCCCCACCCCTAAACCATATATATTTATGATCAGGGTGACTAGGCAAATTAAATGCCTTATAGCTCAGGCTCTAGGGGGTCACATCCCACCCCCTACCTGAAGTGAACTTTTTAATGGTTGAGATCCCCACCCCTAAACCATATATATTTATGATCAGGGTGACTAGGCAAATTAAATGTCTTATAGCTCAGGCCCCGGGGGTGTCATACCCAATCCCCTACCTGAAGTGAACTTTTTAATGGTCGAGATCCCCACCCCTAAACCATATATATTTATGATCAGGGTGACTAGGCAAATTAAATGCCTTATAGCTCAGGCCCCGGGTGGTCACATCCCACCCCATACCTGAAGTGAACGTTTTAATGGTTGAGATCCCCACCCCTAAACCATATATATTTATGATCAGGGTGACTAGGCAAATTAAATGCCTTATAGCTCAGGCCCCGGGGTGTCATACCCCACCCCCTACCTGAAGTGAATTTTTAATGGTTGAGATCCCCACCCTTAAGCCATATATATATTTATGATCAGGGTAACTAGGCAAATTAAATGCCTTATAGCTCAGGCCCCGGGGATCATACCCCACCCCCTACCTGAAGTGAACTTTTTAATGGTTGAGATCCCCACTCCTAAACCATATATATTTATGATCACAAGACCAAATGATTTTGACTTGCAACTCGGCTGTTGCATCTCTGATGCTTTCTCGATTTTTAATTTCTTTAGTCTATCTGGGTACTCCATATCTTCTAAGGATGGCATTTGTTTGGTCGCTCTTCTCCGTATGTTCTCTATGCTGTCAATATCATGCTGCTTGTATGGCGACCAAACAGCTGCGGTGTATTCAAGATGTGGTCTAACAAGTGCTTGAAATAAATATTTGAAGTTATGCTCATTTAGGTAGTTGAATGTTCTTCTGCTGAGGCCCATTATGCTGTTTGCCTTATTTATTTTCTGCTGTATATCTTGTGAATATTTTAATTGGTTATCGACTAAGACACCTATGTCTTTCTCCCCTTCTGAATTATGCAGCTCTATCTCTTTGCCCTCGCTGTCAAATATGTAGTATTTCTGTTCTCTGTCATTTCCCCTCTTCGTAGACACTGTCATTACCTTGCACTTGTTTGGGTGGAACTTAAGTAGCCACTTGTCTGACCATTCTTGTAAGTTATCCAGATCTTTCTGCAGACTGGGTTTCAATTTCTTTATAGACTTTTGTGTCGTCCGCAGAAAGATATGCCTCTGAATCTACATGATCTGGCATATCATTGATGTAGATCACAAAGAGGATGGGCCCTAACACACTGCCCTGTGGAATTCCGCTGGCGACATCACACGCCGGATATTCGGATACTTGGAACCGGGTCGAACGAACACTAAGAACCGGGTCAGACAAGTGACAACAACGTTTTCGGGTGAGTATGTTATCTCCGTGAGTAGATATAAGCGACTAAAGTTAAAGATTCACATATTTTTTTCTGAAACTTCCGATATTAAAACGTTATTGTCGATTTATTATCCACTTATAATACTCAAAACTTGGAATAAACCTAGTACGTTAATAGCAAAGACGATGTGACAATTTATATCTGTTGTTAATATCGCTGACAGTCGCTGAGGATAAAAATAACATACTCACCCGAGAACGTTGTCACTTGTCTGACCCGGTTCTTAGTGTTCGACCCGGTTCCAGGTGTCCGAATACCCGGCGTGCATCATGGCTAATAGATTCAGCCCCATTCACTGAGACCGTTTGTTTTCTATCTGTTAGGAAGTTCCTTACCCAGTTTATTGTCTTATTGTTAATGCCATACCTCTCCATTTTTTTATAAGCCTCTTGTGTGGTACTTTATCAAATGCCTTCATGAAGTCCATATACACAGAGTCAATACTGCCACCGTTATCCAGGATTTCTGTCCATTCATTCATTACCTTAAGAAGTTGTAATGTTGTTGACGACCTGCCTGATATGAAACCAAACTGTTTCTTGCTAAATAATTTATTCTTAGTCAACTGACTTACTATTTTGTTTCTTACTAGTTTCTCCATCAGCTTACATACGATACTTGACAAGCTTACCGGTCTATAGTTACCAGGGTCTGTTTTGGCTCCTTTTTTAAACAATGCTACAATGTTTCCTAGCTCCCATATATTTGGAACTATCCCGGTATCTTTTGATGCATTAAATATTATTGTAAGTGGTTCTATTATAACATTGGTCAACTCCTTTAAGGCTTTTGGATGCAGACCATCTGGACCAGGTGATTTGTTTGGATTAATGCCCAGTAGTAGTTTTCTTACCTCCGATTCCTCAAATTTTGATTCTGTGAATGGATATTGAATTTGGCACTCTTCTAGTTGTGGTATATCTACATCAGGTTCCCTGGTAAACACGCTGCTGTAGAATTTGGTCAATACGTCTGCATTTTCTTTATCTGTCTTTGCTGTTCCTACTTCCCCATTTATTACTATTTGTTGTTTTAAAGGAAAAGGCCATTGTCTGCGTGAAAATTTAAATGACAGTAAATAAAAGACATTTGTGTTAATCAATGTTAAAAATAGTATACCGTAATGTAGAATTTGATGATTGAAGCACAGGCGCTTGTGTAGAGTCAAAAATATGCTCGCTATGTACCTAAAATACCACAAGGCCGGACTCACTCCCACTACCCCTGTCACTTCAACCGCTATTTCCCCTGTCAAAATGTCGATAGGACACAAATCGCCGACTGATTTGTGTAGTGAAATGATTTTTCTTCATGGAACATCCGTTTCTTATATCTTCCTACCTTCTACACCCCCATACTGACAGATAATCCTCCGATTTTGTTGATACACAACATATCGTAGGCTGCAAAAGCGAAAGTAGGTCGCATGACGTCTTTCCGCCTTTCGTTCGTACTCGGGTTTTATCTTATAAAAATACTAAACACTAGAAATTCCAAATTCAAATTACAAGGCGCCAAAATATGAACTTCTCATGTATGTTTCGTAAGGCAATAATAAAACCCGAGAACGACCGAAAGGCGGAAAGACATACTTTCGCTTTTGCAGCCTACGATATGTTGTGTATCAACAAAATCGGAGGATTATCTGTCAGTATGAGGGTGTAAGAAACGGATGTTCCATGAAGAAAAATCATTTCACTACACAAATCAGTCGGCGATTTGTGTCCTATCGACATTTTGACAGGGGAAATAGCGGTTGAAGTGACAGGGGTAGTGGGAGTGAGTCCGGCCTTGTGGTATTTTAGGTACATAGCGAGCATATTTTTGACTCTACACAAGCGCCTGTGATTGAAGTTGCCTGTAGCACCAAATAATGGGGATCGCCATTTTTCAAAACTCTTCAATGTGGAGGAGACAAAAGTCATAATGGGATCATAATCTATTCTCGGATTTATCCTGCCCGTGACGTAGTAAAAGTCGGTATATATCAGTTGCAATTTTATCATTAAAAATTATGTAAATCGTAAAATAACGTCGTATATTTATCTTTTGATATTTACAATATCATTATGACTTCATGTCAAGCATTTTATTGCACTAATGAAAGGGAAAATGTGAGAAGAATTTTTTTTTTGTAATTACCGGTCAGGACTATCCTTGTCAACACATCGACCAGTGACCACGAAAAACACGGGAAAGTACGACAGCATTGAGGACAAAAAAAGAAAAAAAAACATGTGTAAGCATAAAACGACTTAAAACTTACTCTTATTTAACCTACGGCCAATCACGTAAAACATGAAATTATACGTAGAACATCCCCCCCTTTTTTTCACCGTACAAATAAACTCCTTTGTTTTATGAAAATGTAACATGGGATGGGAATATTAAGAACAAAATTAGAACGATATACAATTATAAACATTGTATTGCAGTTGATCTGATATTAAAACATAACCAAACGGGCACGATGTTGAATAGAGTCAGATACATGTTATTTATTCAACTAAAATGATCCGACTGCGTGACGTCACATGAAGAGGTGTCATGGCCGCTTACACTACGACAGGAAATTCCAAATATTCATATTTTTAATTGGGTATATTAATGTTAATAAAGGTGTTTTTTTTTAAATAATAAGTTATTTACGAATAACAAGTTATAATGAATTGAATTAAAACAACTTTTCAACTGACTGGTCTTTTCCTTTAAGTTCTCCAATACCTGATTTAGTTTTTCTTTTGGAGTTTGCATATTGCCAGAACTTCTTTGGATTTACTTTTGCGTTCTCTGCTAACTCTTTTTCCATTTGTAGATTTGCTTTCCTTACCATGGTCTTTACTTTGTTTCTAGATCTTACAAATTCCTTGTAATTTTTGGGGGTATCTGTTCTCCATATATCTTGTTCAACATCGATGTTTATGTTTTATTTCCTGAATTGTCCGTTCGTCCAGTGGTAGGTAGTTGTGTTGTTTTTTTTTTGTTTTTTTTTGCTTTGGCCCCGGCTTTACTGCTACATTTTGGTATAAATTTCTCTTTCACTCTCTCGAAAGCTTTGAGGAATAACTCAAAGGATGTGTCTGGGTCTTTTTCGCTCAAAGTGGTATTCTAGTCAAAGTCCACTTCCTTTGCCATTTCTGTATAATCCCCTTAGTAGAAATTCCATCTCTGTGGCATTACCTTCTATCTCATAGTAGCAATTAAACTTGAAAAGCAAGAAACAATGATCTCTACGTCCTAGTGGACTTTCATGTACAATCCTATCCACCATGTCATCCTCGTTAGTAAATATGAGGTCTATAATACTGGGTTCACTGCTCTCTCTTGTTCGTGTATATCCTTATACATGTTGATATAAGAAACTGTCCCTAATGTTCTCTATAAAGGCATCCCCTTCCTTGTCTCCGTTACTATTCCAGTTTGTTCAATCTAATTTAGGGTAGTTAAGTTTCCCATTGTCAGCAGGTGAGAAAATTGTTTCATTTGTGAGGCTTCAATGATCATCTTATTTAATAATGACAAGTTTTCCTTATCACTATTAGGACTCTTATAAATACATCCTACTAATAGCTCATCACTCCCTTTCAACTATTAGGACTCTTATAAATACATCCTACTAATAGCTCATCACTCCCTTTCAACTTTAATTTTACCCATACACTTTCTTGGTAATTACTAACGATTTTTAACTCCTCTGCGTTCAGTTGCTCATTTATATACACTGCTACCCCTCTTTTGTGTTCATCTCCCTCACTTAGAAATAGGTCAAAGCCTTCTAATTGCAATTCAGCTTTACCTGGAAGGAATCTGCACTTTTTCGGATATACTTCAGTAATGCCTATAATATCAAAGCCATCTGTAGCCTCTTGAACTCTTCCTTTTAATTCATAAAGTTTGTTGGGAAAACTTTCAGCGTCAGTATAAAAACAATTTAAGCCCTTAAAAGCCTTCACCTTTGAACTATTTACATTGTGCTATTTGTTCTATGTACAATATCCTTTTTCTTTTATGACAATCGTCTACTTTTTTATCTTTGCCACCCTTTTGTCCCAGGGTGGGCCCTTCATTATGTATTTGAAAGTGGAGTCCCCCGATTCTAGTTCCTTGTTTTTTTCTTTGCATTCATCCCATTTCTCTTTGTTTCTCTGTCTTTCATTTTGTGTAAGGTCATGTACAACAGTAATTTTATTGTACTTTGGCTCTGCCTTCCCTAGTTTATTTAAACTCCCCATAAATTTTCCATTTGATTTATTATCATCTTCGAAGACTAACTTCAAGGGTCTGGGCTTATCTGACTCTTCGTTTCTCTTTCCTGGCCGAGTTACATTTTTAACTGTCTGGCAATCAGTCTGTAAAGTACTACATAACCCTTCAACAAAATTTATATCTGCTTCTTTTCTTTCTTCGGTTTCACTTTTCTTTGATTCGTCGACATGAAAAACTATTACATTGTTCCTCCTAGCGATGCTTTCTTTGTATTTCTCTAATGCATCAATTGCCTGCTTCTCACTTTCTGCAGCCCTTGCACCAGTTGTTTCATCAGTCTTGCTGTTGTCAATCATGCTTTGTACTTTTTCTATATCGGGTTTTTTCGCTATATATTCCTCCAGTTTTATTGAGTCTGTTCTCATACCTGGCAAAATGCTCCTTACATCTTTCCTCTATTTCTTTCTCTATTTTGATATTGTTCGCCACTTTTTCTTGACAAGGTGGGCAATACCAGTGGAAGTCATTTCTTTTTCCTAAAAACTTATATTCTGCTGGAGTCAGATTCAGGCAAGATCTGCAAAAGTGACCTACACAATACTCACATTCTAATAGTTCAGCTTTTTTGTATTGGAAGACAACTGCACATAGTTTACATGTCAAACTCTCTTCGTCTGCTGCCTTTGCTGTCGAGTTTCTGAATGCTCTTGGACCTTTTGGGTACGCCATTGTGTTTACCAGGTTATATAATATATGACTCTGTGTATATGATATAACAACGAACAATATGCTCTATTCAATTTGTAGGTTTGAAATTAATGCTTGAAGTTGAAATATAAATATTTAACGATGCAATCTTTAATGTTGAACTACGAAAATTATATGGCGAAAAATAATGTTGTACTTTGAACTTGATTTGTTGAATGTTGAAAATTGGGCTCGACCGATTAGACTATCGGGTGTTTAAGTACATTGTATGTATCAACAATGATATGGAGTATATGTTTCCTGTTTACAAAAGCTAGAATCTTATACCAACGGATGCGAAATCAAGATATTTTAGTGTTCATCTAAAGTACTTGTTATGTAATTTAAAAGTTCTCATTTTGACAGTAAGAAAACGAATACTAGTATGTATTTTTTGTTGCTGTAAAAACGAATAGATATTTCAGGTTTAAATTAGGAATTTTGTGAGGAAAACCACATTTCTTCTAATTAGTAAAAAATGGTCGATGTACATATTTTTTTTCTATCAGAACAATTAAACGAAAGGTGTCTTATTTTTCAGATATCGGTAATAATGGTTTTCCCGCCAAAACAACTGCATATTTTTTCAATGTTTAAATTAGTGTGAAAACTACAAATATTACCCGATTTTAATCATTTAAAATGTTTACTACTTATACTTTTTACATACTACCACTAGACAGACCAAGTTAAATTATTTCCAATAGCATAAATTTCCCACTGGCCTGCTATCCCCAGTTGTATTGTTTGACAACAAGTTTTTGAACGATGGACACACCGTTGTTTAGCGGACATTTAGGGGCATTTGACGCACTATCACATTTAATGTTATCCTTCAAGCGGCATAAAATGGCTTCCAATTATGACGTACATTCACCCCCCCCTTTTTTTTTGCATTTGTATATGAAGGAAAATTCTAAACTAATCTGGACGAACAAAAAGAATTTTTGGTACATTTGGTCAAGGATTTATATAGTATACTATTGAAATCCTTGATTTGGTATATAACCGGCTGTCATATAACGTAGAGTTGGGCTTTCGTGACCGTCATCGTATGGTAGTTGGATTTTCAACTGCCTATGCAATCAGTGCCTATCACCACTGATGTTGTGAGTTCGAATCTCGATCAGGGCGAGGTGTACAACATTATGTGATAAAGTTTGTCAGTGACTTGCGACAGGTAGGTGGTTTTCTCCGGCTTCCTCCACTAATAAAACTGACCGCCACGATATAACTGAAATATTGTTGATAGTGGCGTTAAACGCCATCGAACAAAACCTGACCTTAGACTAAGGATAATTTTTTGCAGGAATAACATGGAGGTCTTGACATCAAATATTAACTAGGATTGCAAGAGTTTATTGAAAATAACCACAAACTGCATGTACTATCAATCAGAAATTGAAAGAAATCATAATTTAGGCAAAGAAAGGAAGGTCACGCTACGTGTAACATTTGTGCTCAAGTTGCGATTTTGTACCAGTTATAACTTGTACAAAAATATTGTACAAGTTATAACTTGTAGGACACAAAAATACAAGTTATAACTTGCACAATATTGGCCTGTACAAGTTATAACTTGTACAAAATTCAGTCAAAAAAGTGTTTCAACTTGTACAACTTTTTATGAGAAATAATAAATTCATATTTCAACTTGAAAAGTAATTTATTACAACAAAATTGCAAAAACTATCTACATAAACAAAACTAGCACACAAAAGATTAATTGACAAGTGAAATTCATTTTTGAAATTTTAGTATCTTACTTGAAAAATGACAAATCAATCAAACACATAGCGTGTTGTTTGATGACATGTTATTTGAAGACATTTCCTATAGTGCACAGGGCCCGGGTGGCTCAATGAGTTAGGTAGTTGGATTACCTAACAACTCATACAAGCCTATCACCAATACGGCGTGGGTTCGCGCCCGGCTATGTAAATTACAAAAAGGTGCACTCAACTCGACTCGCAACCGCAAGTGATAAAGTTTACCAGTTGCTTGCCCATGGTCGGTGGTTCTCTGCGGGTACTCCGGCTTCTTCCACCACCAAAACTGGTCGTCATGATATAGCTGAAATATTGCTGAAAGTGGCGTTAAACACAAAAAAACTAAATCAATCAATCCTATAGCTCACTGACAAATTATCCTGATTGTCCACCATGATTGCTATTACATCTATATTCAACGGTTGGTACTCAAGGTGTGAACAGATTGTAAATTTACAAAGATGTTTGTTTACCTTACTACTGAGTAGTAGTTCAACACAGTAATTAACAGGTAGAAACTATTTAAATGTATTTGGTCAATACTTCATGATTACAAATCAAATTGTATAGATGACCTTAAGATATTTCTAAAGTATTGGAAGTAACAGACATTTTTAAGTATAGGTTAAACAATAGTTTTCCATGTTTTATGAACTTTAAAGCTCGAGACTTTTCTTTTTAATATGATCATGATTAAAACTGTTTCTTAAATAAGTGAACCATGTGTTAAAAATGTTCACCCCCCCCCATACTAGTAATTATCTATAGGTTATAGTTAGAAAGATGGATGGACATGTTCCTTGCTTTAATATTTTTTCTAAAGAAAACCAAGATTGGTATTTAGAAGATTTAGATTTAATTCAGACTCAGTAACTAATTGTCAGTAACAAACCCGCAAATAGTAGTAATAATAGATTTGCAGATGCTGTGTCTACCACAGAATTTGAAAAAAGTTGGTTTGGTTTGGATACTTTAGTAATGTGTTGTTAGTAAAATATACAGTTCTAAAAAAGTTGTACAAGTTGAAACACTTTTTTGGCTTAATTTTGTACAAGTTATAACTTGTACAGGCCAATATTGTACAAGTTATAACTTGTATTTTTGTGTCGTACAAGTTATAACTTGTACAATATTTTTGTACAAGTTATAACTTGTACAAAATCACAACTTGTACACAACATATATATCATTTAAATGTTTTAAATGACATGAAGAGGGGCCGTCGAGGTCGTGATCGAATGGTAGTATGATTTATCATTGCCTATCACCACTAACGTTGTGAGTTCGAACCCGTTCATGGCGAGGTGTACTCGATACAATATTATGTGATAAAGTTTGTCAGTGACTTGCGACAGGTCTGTGTATGGTTTTCTCTGTATACTCCGGTTTCCTACCCTAATAAAACAGACCACCAGCCCACGGTTTAACAGAAATATTGTTGAAAGTGGCGTTAAATACTATAAACCGACCAAATGACCAGGACTGGGTTGCACAAACATTAATTAAATTTAAGTCTCAATTTCATGTACATTTCAAGTCATATTAAGTGTCAATTAAGTTTTAAATGAAATTTAAATTTAATTAGGGTTTGTGCAACACATTCCTGGATAATGCACACTTTAAACAGGCGTAGCGTGGATCAATGTGACATTCTGAACATGTCTAGCCATTAATAGTTTAATTCATCGTCCATATGTTTTATCAGTGTATATGCAAGGTTTTATATAGTAGAATAAATCCTTGGTATATGTAATACCTACGGTGGTATTTTTATACCGTATCTATATAATGCATCAACTTCCTGTTAAATGTCAGTAAAATAGCAAGCTGATAAAAGTGTTTGTCGAAAGGAATGGTGTAGAAAGATTATCGTAATCTATTCAGGTAAAAAACTATTTTTATTAACACACATCAATTAATTAATTAATACTATTTTTTTTTATATTTAATATAACTGAATATTGTAGTGTTTACATATACGTACGACGAAAATATTAGTTAAGAAAAAAAAAAGAATTAACATTACTGCAATCTGAATACTAAAACTATTTAATGTAACTGAATATAATAGTGTTTATGCATTTACATGTACATGTATACGGCGAAAATAAAAGAATTATTAACATACATGTAATTCTAATCTGAATAGTAACACTAAGTAACTGAATATTATAGTGTTTAATAAGTCTTTTTGTTTAATTCCCATGTATATTCGGCAAAAATATTAGTTAAGAAAAAAATAAGAATTATGAGGTATTAACATCATAGGGTTCGTCGTGGTCGTGATCGTATGATAGTTGGATTTACAACTAACTATGCAATCAGTGCCTATAACCACTGATGTTGCGAGTTCGAATCTCGATCTGGGCGAGGTGTACAACATTATGTGATAAAGTTTGTCATTGACTTGCGACAGGTCAGTGGTTTTCTCCGGGTACTCCTCTTTCCTCCATGCACCAATACAACTGACCGCCTCGATATAACTGAAATAATTGTTGAAAGTGGCGTTAAACACAATCAAACAAACATTTTATTTATACATATTCAGTAGGGAAATGTGTAGATACGATAACGTAACCCTCATTCCACTTGTGCTCCATTTAGGGTTACGAATCGATCTCATTCAACGTCTGGGAGCAAATTAAAAATTTCGTTCCGGGAATATTTCAACTTTCTTTTTGCATATCTGGTCATAACTTATTATTCCCAACAATTTCTAGGTAATGGTGATATGAAATGAGTGTTACAATCACCAGTTTCTATCTTCAAGACCGGTTTCGTATTTGAAAATTGTTACTTGTCCGCCATAACACCTTACGTAGACTCTCGTGATGGGCGGAGCCTATCCATATATGTGGATCTGAATGCCAAATATGGAAAACTTTTACTACGATGTTTACAACCGACATCTAAATAAGGATATCTCCAAAACGAGGCATGTGCACGTGAAATAGCAACTTGTAAAAAAAATGTCGGACAGAAAGAAGATTTCATGCATTCAAATTTTCAGATGAATATAAGTCTACCATGGATTGATGCAGCGTTTACTTAAGACCTCAAGGTTTACCTAAATATATTTATCTTTCAATCCCGTTAATTTTTCCTACCACTTACAACGGAATTAGGACAAAAAACCGCCCGGTGTGAATCACTCCGGGCGCTGCTCCCATACGTTGAATGGGACCGATTCGTAACCCTAAATGGAGCACAAGCGGAATGAGGGTTACGTTATCGTATCTAGGAAATATGGTGTTAGCCAACAAATTATTTACCTCAGATTTCATGCAAAGATAAATGTTTTTTAACCTGAGAAAGCGTATCAGAATCAGATTACATTAAGAGTTAGATTTACCTTGACCGAAATATTTATTTTATTCCGATATAGAATTGTAACCGTTTTAGTTTTAGGACAACGAGTTTGTAGCTTTTTTCGGTTTACAAAGTGATAACAAAACAATCAAAATAAAGGCTACAGTGAGTGATATTGTTACTTGGCACACAGGGACTTGCTCCCGTCAACTATATTTGCCCCAATGATTTAACTGTCAATTTATTACCCACTTAAAAATCATTTTTAAGTGGGTAATACATTGACATTAAAAACAAATCAGTAGGTCAAATTTAGTGGCCGGGAGCAAGTCCCTGTGCTTGTCAGGATGCAAAAAAAACCATTGAAACATTGTGGTAGGCTAGTGAAATCACCTGCAGTATCACAAGCTGACACCTTTATGTTGATCAAAACACTGTTATTTAATTTTTCATTGAAAAATACGAAGTTTCGTTCACGTCTAAATCTCGATTAATGCATTTCGTTGTCTTTTCCATCGCGATAATTTCAACAAGTAACGGCATAATTTCAAGGAGCATAGTGATGCACTTTAATAATATCGTTGTACTTGTGAAAACCATTGCGTTGGAGGTGAAAAGAAATTGGGTTTATTTTTCAAAAATGTCGACTTACTTCTCAAAACCACCATGAAGCTTTTTATCTAGTGATAGAAGATACTGGCTAGTGAAATTGTATTAAACATGGAAACTGTAATATAACAGCCCTCGCCACCGTAAGATGTGGGAGTAACAAAACACATGGTATCTTCATGATATTTCCGACTAATTCGATTGCAAAACCGTGCCGCTCATAGATTTCTCGAAACTTTTCGAGATTTTATGGAAAGACATCTCTATAGAGTCAACTGACCCCATTTTGGTCTCGACGAACATTATTAGCATCGGATATAAAATCGTGTACATATGTGTTTTCCCGGTACAAGGGTTTACTGTAAACATTCATTCAAATATCAGAATAGCAAAGTTCGGTCGATACGTCACAAAATGCTAATGTTTATTCATAACTATGTCACGTGACTTCACCTCAGACAAACAAATCGCTAAAATAAATGGCGTCTACTCAAGAATTCCAAAAAATAAATCTTTCTCCTGATGATGTACCTGGTGCATACATTAATATCGATGATTTGGAAAGTTGCTCAATTGTTCAGTTAAAGAGATGGTTGGAATGCAGGGGTTTAAAGACGACAGGAAATAAACCTCAGAGGTTTAAAAGTCTCGGATTTTTTAAAAGAAACCTTAAAACCTCCAACACAAATATAAAGTCGCAGGCATACCTATCCTCTTGTCCGTCCAAAACTAGAGTATGCATGCTCAGTTTGGGACCCTCACACTGCAGAACATTGCAATAAGATTGAGATGGTCCAACGACGGGCAGCTAGGTATGCCTGCAACCGATACCATAATACTAGCAGCGTCACACATATGCTACAAACTCTCACCTGGCCTACATTACAACAACGTCGACTCAAAACAAAACTTATTATGTTTTATAAGATTGTTCACCATATCGTTGCAGTTCCTACAACAGTATTAATACCAACAGACCCAAGAATCAGACAATTTCATCCATTTACATACAGACATCTTCATGCATTCAAAGATCCGTACAACTACTCATTCTTTAAAAACACAATCATTCACTGGAATTTACTACCTCAAGCTATAGTTCTATGCCCAACAGTCAACACGTTCAGAGAACAGCTAACACCAACTCTTCTCAGCCATCTACAATCACAAATTTAAATAAAAATGAAATTGTGTAAATAGTTTTAACCACAAAATTTGTTTCTGTTTGGCACCACTTGTAAATATCTTATAAATTGACTTAATTTATTATTATTTCTTTATGTTGTTTATTCCCACGCATGCGCAACAGCTAGTGATCATCCAGTGGATGGATAGCTGTATACCGAAAGAAGAAGAACAAGAAGAGGTGATTGAATAACCTCGAGACAACACTCCCTTCCATTGTCAACAATGTATTTACCTGGATCGATTCATTTGACATGTTAAATATGACAGAAGGTGACACTATTGTAAAGCGTGATTGTCAGATTATAGAGAAAGGCTTCTGTCATCGTATTCAAATGACAATTTTATTATTAATGGCTAATAAGTAATATTAAACGAAAAGTAACGATATAAACAAC
>MJUT01043865.1:324910-340135 GCA_002080005.1 Gigantidas platifrons | reverse complement strand
AGTAATCAGAAGTCATAAATCAAAGAAGTAATCAGAAGCCATAAATCAAAGAAGTAATCAGAAGTCATAAATCAAAGAAGTAATCAGAAGCCATAAATAAAAGAAGTAATCAGAAGTCATAAATCAAAGAAATAATCAGAAGCCATAAATCAAAGAAGTAATCAGAAGTCATAAATCAAAGAAGTAATCAGAAGTCATAAATCAAAGAAGTAATCAAAAGTCATAAATCAAAGAAGTAATCAGAAGCCATCAAGCAAAGAAGTAATCAGAAGCCATAAATCAAAGAAGTAATCAGAAGTCATAAATCAAAGAAGTAATCAGAAGTCATAAATCAAAGGAGTAATCAGAAGTCATAAATCAAAGAAGTAATCAGAAGCCATAAATCAAAGAAGTAATCAGAAGCCATAAATCAAAGAAATAATCAGAAGCCATAAATCAAAGAAATAATCAGAAGCCATAAATCAAAGAAGTAATCAGAAGCCATGAATCAAAGAAGTAATCAGAAGCCATAAATCGAACAAGGACAGAATAAAATGGCCAAAAGAAAAAAAAACGGACAAAAGACCAACAATTCTTCCGTAAATGGCCGTTTTCGGGTTAAGACGAGTGCACGTGCACTCGTCTTTACTCGTTGTGACATCCAATCAGAATGTCTCTAACAAGAAAAAAATCGTTTAAATATATGCCGGGAATGTCACATTATATACCCTGTCTGATAGTTGAATAACAGATATATTACGGATTTAAGGCCATGCAAAGTTAATTACTTGGTTCTCAGGCCCTTTTTTGTCAAAATTGATGAGGGAGGGCGGCATTTTTTTTTATCCTTTTACTGCTGTAAAAAGTGATGAGGGAGGCATTTTTTCTTCTTTTTTTTTGTGAAAAATATGGCAATGTATAAATCTTTTCATTACTTTATTGAAAATTTCAATTTTATTTCTTCCGATGGTGGCAGAAACATCACAAGTGGTTAATTTTTATGGAAACGTCCAATCCGCTGGTCCCAACGTACCATTTTTTATCTCCGTAAGCAATTCCAATAAGGTACAAGCTTCGGAGAAGCCCCCTATTATGTTTCCTGGTAAAACTGGCAAACATTTGTGCCTAATTTGCACAGAAACTATTGACAATTTGTCTAAATGTCAAACGGAAACACGTTTTTTATTTATACATTGTCATAGCGATGCTTTAAATCTCATTTAAGCATGATGCGTTTTAAAGCGTTTCACCGAACACGCGATATAAGAGAAAAATGGATGCGGTTGTTTTTTCCATACGGACAGCACTACTGCATTAATTTTTTTTTTTTACTATTTTTGCAAAAAAATCGGCAATGCGGCGACGAATTTCCACATGCGGGGTGCGGGGGGGCCTGAGAACCAAGAAATTAACTTTGTATGGCCTAACAATTGTTTTTTTTTCAAATACAGACTCCATCCGTATTAAATATATTTGTCTTTTATTTTCGTTTTTTCATATTTCTAGATGTCTTTTTCCTTACCTTTAACGTCATTCTTCTATGACGTCAAAATATGTGTCACGTCATATTTCATGTATGGGGTGTCTCATGAAGGAAAATACAGTACTTTCAATAAAATATTAGTGAGAAAAGCTCAAATATCAGTAGAAAGCTACTTAGTTTATCAATCAGGGTTACATAACAGTCAATTTTATGTGATGTGTATTTCATAATGCTCAATGATATTGATCTGATAATTTATGCAATTTAGTTAAGTTCTGATCAATGGCGGGGGTCTCTAGGAGTTTGCAACAGTGAAAGTTGTTGGTTTACGGAAGAAATAGGTACTTACATGCGTTGTTGGGAAAGCCCGGATGATCTTCCACTCGTGATAGAAATTTTTGTTTCTTTTCGCTCGTTTCGCTGCGTTCCACCAGCGAAAAGACTTGTGGAAGATCACCCGGTCTTTTCCAAGAACGCATGTAAGAACCTATTAATCTCACTAAAAACCAGGGGTGAACTCAGATTTACGTAATTTCTCACTTATATCCCCTCCTAACAGAGGTTAAACTTTATTATTACAAATCTGAATCTCCTCAGACAAAAATCTGCAAAGTGTGTCTCCATTTGGTTAAGAAGCTCTGCAAGAGAATATAAAAATTTGAAAAAAGGAACAATGAATGATGAATGACAGATGGACACCGAGTGATACACAATGCTCAATAGGCCTTTGGCGATGTAAGCTTAAAATTATCTTCATGTTTTTATGGTTTATGGTGTTTAACGCCACTTTCAATAATATTGCAGTTATATGGTGGCGGTCAGTTGTATTGTTGGAGGAAATTAGATTACACAGAGAAAACCACAGACCTGTCGCAAGTAACTGCCAAACTTTATCACATAATGTTGTATCGAGTACACCTCGCCATGATGGGGGTTTGAACTCACAATGTTAGTGGTGATAGGCACTGATTGCAAAGGTAGTTGTAAATCAAACTACCATACGATCACGACGCGGTCCCTGGATTAACTTCATAAATATTGATTATCACATGTGTTAACTCTACATTAGTATAAGATGTACCAGTATCCATGGAAACATAACTTCATTTCAAGACAGGCAAACAATTTTGAGATTGAAAAGAAATTTGGTCTTTGTCTATGTCTGATTTAGTTCAACTCTGGTTTGTTGTCAAATTATCAAGACATCACTGTTTACATTTTCTTTTCATTAATAATGACATTCTTTCTGTTTTCATGGTAACATACAATGTCCATTCTTAAAATAAAAAAAACAACAAATCTTTAACAAAATATTTCTTTTTATTCATGCATAGATACACAAAAAAATAATCATAATTCTATGAACACATAATAAAACATAAAATTCAGAAGACATCCTGAGAGAAAATTGATGCACATTGTTTCAATGCAAATATTTTCTTCTACTCACAAATACATCCTAATTACATATAAATACATATGAAATTTAGAAATTTGAATAATTGCTACTTTGGTCATGGATAAATAAGGATTATTGCACATTAAATATAGTATTAGGTATATTGTGTAAAAAAATATTTGTAGATATAAATCTCTATTTTTTTGTTTAAAAAAATATGTTTATTAAGAAGGTTGCATTGCTCTTTACCATCAAGCATCAAATACCCTTTTTTACACTACCGGTAGATACTTATGGACCTGACAATTCTGTTGTGATTCATCAAACCTAGGTTTTCAAGCTACCGCTAGCTTCAAATTGAAAGAAAAAGTTATCGTTACCATACGTTATATTATGGATCACATATATAAGTAAGACAGTTTTTTAATGGAAAAATAAGCCGGAATAAAGAATAGCATGAAGAGAAATATTCATTGTTTATCTGGTTAGGGTCAGGGGTTATGGTGTTTAACACCACTTTCAACAATATTTCAGTTATATCGTGGAGGTCAGTTTTATTGGTGGAGGAAACTGGAAAGCCGGGGAAAACAACCGACCTGCCGTAAGTCACTGATAAACTTTATCACATAATGCTGTATCGAGTACACCTCACCATGAACGGGATTCAAACTCACAACTTTGGTTGTCATAGGCACTGATAGCATAGGCAGTTTTAAATCCAACTACCATATGATCAGGACCAGGACGGCCGCTAAAAATTATTTACATAATTTATATTCAACGACAAGGGGTTAGGTTCATGGTGTTTAACGCAACTTTCAACAATATTTTAGTTATATCGTGGCTGTCAGTTTTATTGGTGGACGAAACCCGGAGTACCCGGATAAAACCATCGACCTGTCGCAAGTCACTGACAAACAATATATATATTGATTTGTCATAATGTGACAAATTGAACCGACTTTTTTTCTGTCATTAGAATCTGTTTTAATCACCCATATTGTTGGGTAATGAGACTAGGACCCAAAATAAAAAAAATAGTGTAAATTTATAATATAATTAGAGAAACTATTACAAAAACATACAATATAAATACAATTTATACTCATTAAAACAAAGGTGAAAATGTTGAGTATTTAATATAACAACTATATGATATACAATATGAAATACTTATTTAAAGACCAAACACACTATCTAAAAATATTGTATATTCTTTGCTCAAATTTTGCACAGACAAAGAAAATGGGCTCTTCAGTGAAATTAGGTGAAAAAAAATATAGGTAACGGACTTCGTTTCGTTGCTATAGTATCACGAAATATGCGAATTTCTCAAAATTAAGAAAACCGACTGGTCCTGGTAAAAAGCAGTATAACTTTTTATACGTTTATACGCGATATCTTCGACATTTTTTTTTTTTTTTTTCGGGGTGAATATTTCTTTGTGTGCCAGAGCTGAAAACATATTTAATAATACGTTCGCTCGTGTATATTTTTGCCGATTTTCACTTTCCCGCGGGAAAAAAGTCTTGACATTTTCCGAATTTATCTGAAATAAAAAAAAATCTATCGTTGATTTTTTCTTCATATTCCATATAAAGTAAAAACAAACAGATGTCATTCAAATGAAATGAAAAAAAATATATGTCACGGACATCATCACAGAGTAAAACGCCCTTTTTGAAATATGTTTTTGCTTGTTTTGATAAACAGAGTTGTCTTTTTTCCGACGTCGGAGAATATATAAAGACGTCACAGAGATTTAGCATCACAATACAATGCGCTAGCTGATGCGTACAAACAATAGTGGGTTTGCTCTCTAAATATTTGTGAAATATCATTCACCTTTCTATGAACAATTGCAGGTAATTTTTATACAGTGAAACCTCTCTAAAACCAAATCCAAAATAAAACAGAATCCTGCTTAAACCAAACCCTGAATTAAGTCCCATTGTATGAAATCTTTACTAATTTAACCTGTTTAAACCAAACCCTGAATAAAGTCCCATTGTATGAAATCTTTACTAATTTAACCTGTTTAAACCAAACCCTGAATAAAATCCCATGGTATGAAATCTTTACTAATTTAACCTGTTTAAACCAAACCCTGAATAAAATCCCATTGTATGAAATCTTTACTAATTTAACCAGTATAAACTAAAACCTGAATTAAGTCCCATTGTATGAAATCTTTACTAATTTAATCTGTTCAAACCAAACCCTGAATAAAGTCTCATTGTATGAAATCTTTACTAATTTAACCTGTTTAAACCAAACCCTGAATAAAATCCCATTGTATGAAATCTTTACTAATTTAACCAGTATAAACTAAAACCTGAATAAAGTCCCATTGTCTGAAATCTTTACTAATTTAACCAGTATAAACTAAAACCTGAATTAAGTCCCATTGTATGAAATCTTTACTAATTTAACCAGTATAAACTAAAACTTGAATAAAGTCAAAATGCATGAAATCTTTGTTAATTTAACCTGTATAAAGCAAACACCTGTCTACTCCTAACACAAAAGTTGGTCTCGAAGAGGTTCATTTTAGACAGGTTTTCACTGTATATGTGCAAGGTATCATTTGCAGGAGTCTATTTACTTGACAAATGTTATATACTACTCAAAAAATGATTTGCAACATGGAAATGTATTTTTCCTATATTTATCTAAATTCAACCTTCCAACGTCATATACTGTGATCTCTTCTGTGTTCAGTGAGTTAAGGTGATAGTTCAAAGGGGTAGGTTCACTAACTACTAAAATTGGTCCTATGTCATAATTAAATAATATTTACGCTTTCAATAGAGGTGACTACCAGACAACTTAAAATAGCATTCTTGAACCCAACAGTTGAATGCTGTTGCCATGGCAACCAATTACCAGAATGTATGAAATATCTCTATTGGTCTTGACGATAACTGAAATAAGCACCCATAGATTGTATTAATCTTAATATAAACTTGATACTATCATCTAAGTTTATGAATGATTAAAAAAAAATACATACTATTGTCATTTGCATTTTTTGTTACCATAGAAACTGATATCTAAGCAATTATTTATGTCTAAAATTCTTATATCTGGCTTTCTGTGTTCTTTTTTGTTAATTTTAGTTGACTATTTAAAGTTTCTTCTCTTGTAATTCTCACATGACCTTCGTCTTATTTAACTTATTAAGCCCCTTAA
Organism: Gigantidas platifrons; assembly: GCA_002080005.1. Classification (NCBI taxonomy): domain Eukaryota; kingdom Metazoa; phylum Mollusca; class Bivalvia; order Mytilida; family Modiolidae; genus Gigantidas; species Gigantidas platifrons. Next base: position 334,082 of record MJUT01043865.1, on the reverse strand, counting down.
AAATTGGTATCTGTTTTTCTTTGTAGTATAACAGACCTAGAGTGATTTCTATTTTTTCTCAATATATGTAGCATTTTCTTACATTATATATTTCCCGGCGATTCAATCATTTTTTTTTTTTGTTAATGGACAACGAGCGCCAAATGATTCCTTTGACAGGTTGAGGGGGATTTTTAACATCCTATGCTACCTATGAGGTTTCACACGGACGAGTTCATGACATAGTAATTATCTATGAATACATTAAATTATTCAATTGTGATTTTCTAAGACGTAAAGGACATCAAATGGTTGCTTTGTTATAATATTCCAAAGGCAGTACAGCACCATAATTTCTTGTTATATTGAGGGCATGCCGACGTTTAAGATTTTTTTTTTTTATCATTTCGGGATGGTTAATATTTTTCCTACTACTCCTATCATTTGTCTAACACAGGTTAAAATTAGATTCAAATAAAATTCATGTTAACTGTACATATGGTGAAGTTTTATGATTTAAAATGGGAAGTTTTATGATTTAAAGTGCAAACAATTGGAATTTTGAAGTAATATTCCAAATACAAATAAATTAAGCCCAATTTTACTGTATAAAACTTCACTTAAATAGATGGTTTGAACTGACAATGTTGCTACGTGATTATAACTGTAGTTATTATATACATGGACATAGATTAAAGGGAGGTAATTATTATTATACATGTATCATTCTTTTGATTTTTCTTTTCATTATTACGCTGTCTTGTAAACTATAATTCATTTAAAATTTGTAGATTTTTACTTTATTTATTCAGGTCATAAACTTTCCGGATTATATACACAATCACAAATATTGTTTCAGCATATTGCAAAACCTAATGACAATGTATGAGGGGTATATACTACGTACATATGTACAGCATTAAAAAAAAAACACTATGTCTATGCATTGGGCCATGAGTTTTACCCACTTTCTTTCTCAGAATGTCCAACTGTTTTGTTTGTGTGAACTAAAACACAGATAACAATTAATTAAATACATGGACGGCCCGTAAAAATGGTAATAATTACTTTTTCAAAAATGAGAGAATACTTTCGAATTATCATGACCTGTCGTCTGCTACGGAACAACAGGTGAGGAAATTGCAGTTCATGATATAATTTCAATATCCACAACTTTACTTCTTAAAGTTCTAGTCCACCTGTTCATATTTTGCATTCAAACTGGTGTCGGTTATTTTCACAGGTCAAAATGTAGTATCATGCAGAATCAGTTTCCATGATGCATGTAAACAAAAGAACAATCCGTAATGGCGAGTTCAGATTTCGGATTATTGAAGGAAATGTTTACCCGATATCGTATATATATATTGGGTCAGAGTTTGGAAATATTTTTCCAACTTATATATCTTTTAAATTTTTAAAAAGTCAATGTGAAAAACCTTCATATTTCCCAGTGAAATCGTCAAGTCATAAACTCTTAACACCAAATACGCACCCTCAGCAACCGATGTATCTATCACTAAAATCTTTTTTTTTTATATGAGCACAGTCCTCGACAACTTAGATATTTAAATACATGAACAAACTCATACTGGGAATATAATAGTTCAAATATCACGACTGTCAACGACTGCACTGATATTTGCTTTTTTGGGTGAAACGACCAGAAATTGATGAAATATGCCACAACTTGTCATGCAAAGGTGTGAATGAGTGGAAATTCTATAAAACACAAACAACCATGTTATGTAATACTATCATTTTAAGAAAGGCTGAGATATGTGTCCTAGTAAAATATCACACATACTGTATAAAAAAAGCCTCCTTAGTTTTCTTCAAACTACGAGGCCGATTTTGATAGTTAGTGAACATACCCCTTTGTTGATATTGGTGGAATTGTTGACCATCACTGGTTAAACTTTCTTTTCGTAATTTTAGATAAAAAAATAATAATTTTGACCCATTTACTGCACAACTATGTCATAAGCCCACTTTTTTCTTGACCTATGACCCTAACCTTTATATACATTTTGTACTGATGAACTTCTGCTTCATACAAAAATGCACTGCACTGCATTAAAAACATTAAAAACATAAAAACTAGATAATAAAACATTTCTTATTTAGGATTACAAGTACTTAAGGTGGTACCTAACACTACAGAGAGATAATTCTTAAAAATCAGTTGAACGTTTTGATCATATGATGATTGTATGCAGATTTCAAGCATCTCTGTGATCAAAACCACAGAGAGAAAAGCTGCTATGTGGCTAGTGAATTTATAGCTCTGAGTCTGTTGGTTGGAATTTGTTAACATTTTGATATTTATTACAGTGTATATGTTACAGTAAATTTGTATAATCAGAAATTATGCATAATTACTGAATTTTCAGTAATTATGTATAATTACTATTAACATGCTAGTGATTATATATAATCCCTGAAATTGACCAGTAAATATACATAATTACTGAAAATTTTGTATATTATTCTACAAATTTACTGGTTTGATTTTAGGAAATTTGAATAATAATAATAATATCTAGACTTGATCAGTCAATGTTAATGCCATATATTAAAAACATAGACATTGAATGTTAATCTTTCTAAAAACCTTAAAAGTGAGTTGATTTTGTTTGGTTATTTCTTCTCAAGAAAGACACTGTTTAACAACATCGATGCATAAAATATGGCTCGGGCACAAATGTCTCTTGGATTGGAGCAAAACTATGCTCAAATGTTACTGCAATTTGCAGAAGATAATCTAAATGTAAGATATGGACCAGGAGCAAATATGATGAGATTGTGGACTTGATGACAAAAGAACACGCAAAGAAGACAAAACTCCTGCATATTATTACCTGTTTTAAAAGTAAGTTTATTTTAAACATTTTACTTTTGATTAATATATAACTTATGTGAGCTATTACCAATACAAAACATATTTTCTATGACGAAAGTTTTCAAATTACAAAGATATATGGGTTTGAAAGGTACATTTTAAAATGAGACCCTTACTATATCTGTCAACAAACTATTCATAGACTTAAGCATCTTAAGTACTTGTTGTTGGTTAGTTATGAACTTGAACATTGCAATAACATAGAACTGAACCTAAATCAGACACTAAACATTGAAAGCATATGGTAACATTGATATAGACAAAAAGTTTCCATTTTCTGTTTTGACTCTGATGACTTTCTTACATCTGTTTTAGGAATGAAATCCTTCAGTGTGGTGATATACAAAAGATAATCTGGAAACGCAGTTCTTGTGAAGATGACATAACATATTGTTTGTCTAGAATATAATGGCAATTGTGCATGAAAAGACTGACAAGGGGTATCGTTTGGCTACAAAGCACGGAATTTTGCTAGGCTCATACACAAGGAATCAATTTGAGTTGACAGATTCTCTATTTTTGGGACCTTTCGACATATCAATTGAACATTTTATTTCTCTTAGATGTGCTGTAAAAGCAGATTCACTATTTGAAGGACAGGGTTTTTTTTTTAAATGTGGTTGTTGTGGTAAAAACAGATGTGAAACAAATAGATGTGCATGCAAAAAGGCTGGACAAATGTGCAATAGTAGATGCCATCCAAATCTTGCTTTTAAAAATAAATGAATGTATTTATCACTTCTTCTTTGTAAAGTGGTTTATGTGACAATGGTTTGATTAAAGCGTTAAACTTTTTAGCCCTTTTCTAACGCATGTAAAGTTAAATAAGGAGAAATGAGCATTTCAGTAATTATGCATAATAACTGGCAATATTTTTAGTAACTATACATAATCACTGAAAATTTCAGTGATTATATATAAATCCTAAACCTGTCAGTTATTATACATAATTCCTAAAAATTTCAATAATTATGCATAATTACTAATTATTCAAATTTACTGTAACATATATATTCAAACACACTGCCAAAAAAATAAGAAAATTAAACAAGCAGATCAAATTTTACCTGAAGTGTATGGTACCACCTTAAATATAATCTAAAAAAAACCAATAAATTCTTTAATTACAACATGTAATGGTGGAGGTAGAGGGAACATGCTATACAAAAGTAACAAGGGAGATAATATATATATATTTTGGCACAAATTGGTAACAATATTGTTCTAAGGCAAGATCACATTCTGTTTACTTGTAAAGCAAAATAATAATAAAAAAAAATGTCATTTTATACAAATATATATTTTAAAACAATCTATCAAATTATAAAGCCCTATATTTTACTAGATCTAAGAAATCTTATGACTGAAGATGTTTTATACCCTGAAGTTATTGTTATATATACATATAAGAAGAAACAAAATTTTTTAAAAGAAAATGACCATACGATCTGATTAAAATCAGCTGACAGAACCCAATTAGAGGTCATGTCCATATGAACTCATGACCAGCCAATGAAAATGCTGCTGGTAAAATCATTACAGCCTTTTCCCACCTATATGATAATTTAATCTCAAATGAAAAAGCTCTGTGATTGGTTGATTTTTATTTCAGAATACTCTGACATAGGAGTGTATCAGGTTCTGACAGATGTTAGGGGGAGATGATAGCATATTATAACAGTTGATTTAAATCAGACGGTAGGGTATAGTGTTTAATGGCACTTTCAACAATTTCAGTTGTATTGTGGCAGTGAGTTTTATTGGTGGAGGAAACGTGAGTACCGGAGAAAACCACCAACCTCTCGCAAGTCACTGACAAACTTTATCACATAATGTTGTCAAGTACACCTCGCTATGACAGGGATTAAAACTCACAACGTTATTGGAGATAGGGACTGATTGCATAGGTAGTTGTAAATCCAACTACCATATGATCACGACCACTATTTTAGAATACACTCATATAGGAAAGTTTATCAGGTTCTGTCAGATGTAAGAGGGAGGGTAGCATATTATACCAGCTGATTTAAATCAGAATGATAATCATACTTCTGTATTTACCACATTCATGACATGATACATGAAATTCTATGAAGCACCAATATACACTTAACATGTATATGATAAGAAACACAAATTATCTCAAGAACAAAACATTCACTCCCAGAAGAGTCGGTTCATATATTTTTTGCAGCTTTCATGTAAATTTAAAAAAATTTCTTCTATAAAATTTGAGGGAAAACAATTTTCAGAAAAAAAAGAAATAGCACACACACAAAATTTAAATGATCTTTACTTTACTGTCATATCAAATATAAATTTATAAAACCAAATATGAATGCTATGATCCATATTGTGTTGTTAACTTCAACAGTCTTTTTAAATAAAGACACTAAAAGATGCAGCCATATAATGGTAATATTTGTGATCATAAAATAAATTCTTTTTTACCTGTGAAATCATAAAAAATTGGACGGAAAGAAATGCAACCATATTTCTAATAACAATAAATACAAATTTAATACTATAAATTCGTTATTATTCATGGGGATCTAATTATAAATTCATTATTATTCATGGGGATCTAATTTTCGTGGACTTCATGGACATTATATATAACAATGAATTTAAGAATTCAACGAATATTTGTCACCATAGATTTATGCACGGATCCATGCATAGCATGAGATCCACAAATTTACGAATCCACGAATATACCATTTTTCATCGAACCACGAAAATTGATACGCACGAATTTAAATGAATTCATAGTATATTAGAATACTATTTACAAGGGTCATCATTATTATCGGCATGTTGACAACCAATACCTCTCCCTGTTACTGGAACTACAAACAACCTACCCTGTGGTAGACACACACATAGTTTGTAAGTTAACGGTCCTCCTGTTTTTGCTCCAGTCATTTTAAGTAGATGTTCCATGTCAAATCTTATTCCAGTGGCTGCATCTAAAATGATGCTTCCAAACTACAATAGATACAAAATGTTGCGAGATGTTAAGAATTGCTTTAACTGAGAAAATTAGTCAAATCTACCCATGCGGTGGTCATCTCTATTTAGGAGTAACCTGTAATATAACGTCACCTTTTTCTTGTCATACGACAGAAAATTTCATTTAGTTTTACGGCATCACGTGTAAACAATAAACCTGTGTACAATAAACCTATCTGTGTACAACACATTCTGTACTATAAACCTATCTGTGTACAAGACATTCTGTACAATAAACCTATCTGTGTACAACACATTCTGTACAATAAACCTATCTGTGTACAACACATTCTGTAATCTGTTTGCTTAAACTGTTAGTGTTGGCAAGTTGTCTATTCATATTTATTTACTGTTGAAAAGACATCCTAAATTTTGATAAATAATTATGGCAACGGACACCACATGACGAGCATTGACTTTATCTTAATGAATGATCATGCCAATTCGCAATATCGTAGCTAAAATTGTTCATAGAGTTTCATATAAGTCTTTCCCTTATTCTAAAGCTATTTTTAGCCATACATGCCAACACACTGGACATTGAAAGCTACATAAAGAGGTGGGGTTGGTTTGTTTACATTCAGTGTACCCTGTTCCGGTAAAAATGTACTATTAAATGAAATATATAATGAGCAGCGCATACAATGAAATTTAAAATCATAAATATACCCGGTGTATATTGGAACGAGTCTATTGAACCATAAGGTGTGCCAACACACCGGACAGCTCCGTAATATGAAATGTACTGCGAAGGGAAATTGAAATAAAGTTCACATAATACAAGTTATTGCTTATTCTAATATAATTATTATATAGCATGTTTTTTCATTGGCTAAAGTTTGCTGTCAAATCCACAATTGACAAATCATAACTAAGGATCTATATTACATTGGCTACTCTTCAAATAGTTAGTTATTCTGGTTTTACGTCTGGATACTTTCTGCAGGTCGAGTGCCTCGGAGTAAGATTCAAATCCAACTCTTCAAATACAATATTGTTATTCCTTAAATAGATTGGTCAGCAGGTTTGACTGTACAACTGGATAAACTGGTGGTCATTTTCTGTGCAATGGTAGAAGCAAGTTATAATCACACACAAAGATGATCATCAGTATAAGTAATAAAAATCTGTTCCTATGCCCCTATAATACTTACTGTAGAGTTTACTTGTACATCATGTTCTGAAAATAATCTAATGCTTCTGTTAGCAGACGACACTTCCAAACCTTCACTTCCTGCCATGGTCAGGTGACTAAATGATTCCAGAATCAACTTCGGAACATCTTTGTTATTTGTTATCTGAAATAAAAAAAAAATTAAGAATGTCTCAAATTTACTGAAGATGAAGAACTAAATAAAAAAGTTCTTAAAAGTGTAATATTTTTATTGGTTACTTAATTAAAAAAATGCGCTGAATAATTGTACATTTATTCAAAGAAAAGATAAAGGCATAAATAAATGCACAGTAATACAGTGTAGCCTGTCTAATATGAACACCCTTGGGACCAGTAACTAGCACGCTCCGTAAATGTCGTAAAATATAACAACATTGTAGACAGGGTCTGTCGTGGTCATGATTGTATGGTAGTTGGATTTACAACTACCTATGCAATCAGTGCCTATCACCACTGATGTTGTGAGTTTGAATCTTCATCAGGGTGAAGTGTACAACATTATGTGATCAAGTTTGTCAGTGACTTGCAACAGGTAAGTGGTTTTCTCTGGGTCCACCGATTTCCTCCACCAATAAAACTGACTGCCACAATATAACTGAAATATTGTTGAAGGTGGCATTAAACATCATCAAACAAACAAAACATACATTGTAGACATCAATTTCTGGTGATCTCAGATTAGTAACACCGCCATCAAGTTGTAGTGCCATGTCATCTTTTGTAGAAAACATCTCCTTTCCTGTCTCAAAATCTATTATAGAGAATTTTTCTACATTTGTAATAGTTGTCTTCTTTGGACCGACTGATACTGAAATAAAATATAATACAAGTAAATAATAAATGTAATCAATTTAATTTTTGTAATTAAATGTATGGTACAATTGTTTAAATTTTGATCCTATAATTAGATTTTATCAAATATGTTTTGTCCATGAACAACACAACAAACTGTCCTTAACTTTAATGCTGGATAGTCTAAGTCTCTCATGTTCATTCTTATCCATATTCTTTCTTAATAAAACATACAAAAACATGTGCAATAAATGAACTGTCCATACAGTGAAAACAAAAATTACAGCTTTACCTCCAACTAAAATTAAATATTGAGAGATTCAGCTATATTTCACATCATAACATTATTCAGCATGAAGGGGAAAAGGATAAAAGATGGCCGCAAAAAAAAGGGGAGATAATAATATACATAGATATCTTAGGAAGACTTTTCTAGCAATATGTCACTAATTTACAGCAGTTAACATTCATAATAAAAGAACCGCCTAGCGCATGAATGCACGACGTATCCTCCCGCACTTGCATAATATTTAGTTTTATATATTTATAGAATGCAGCCTTGCAGTCTTAATGTATAACATACTTACAAGCCACAGGCAAAAAAATTATTCAAATCTATCCATGTTTACAAAAGTTATCAAGTAAACAAGACACAATTCTCCAAATTGGTGATTTTTCAACCATAAACTAAGATTTTCACCCAAAACCCTTTCTTCAAATATTTCCATGTAAGAACCCATCCAAGATAATGATAATTACAAGCCACTTGCAAAATATATCATTCAAATCGATCCATGTTTACTAAAGTTACTGCGTAAATAAGACACAATTCTCAAAATTTGTGATTTTTCAACCAAAAACTAAGATTTTCCCCCCAAAACCCTTGCTTCAAATATTTCCATGTAAAAATCCATCCTAGATAAATATAGATTCTCCTTCAGTTGCCCGTGGGTTACGATACTTCTCCACTCCAGAGAGTTAAATTTAACATTTTAACCACAAGCCGTCAGAGAGTGGATAAATAACGTAACCCACATGGGCAACTGAAGGAGAATTTGTTTCTCCCATTATTTAACACAAACTTTATTTCAAAATTTGAAATTAATGCGTTTGAAATTAATGCGGGGAAAGGCACGAGACATTTCACTCCTCTAGAGGATTACAGATTTTTCCACCACTGGTTCAACGGGGTTAAAACGTCGTAATAATGGGAGAAATATAGATTCTCCTTCAGTTGCCTGTGGGTTACCATATTTCTCCACTCAAGAGAGTTAAATTAAAAATTTTAACCACAAGCAGTCAGGCGAGTGGTT
>MJUT01043865.1:302519-316284 GCA_002080005.1 Gigantidas platifrons | reverse complement strand
CTACATAAAATCAAAACGACAAGACTCCTGTGGTATAGCGCCACTAAAAAAGGGGACACAGCTAATCAGTGATAGTAAAGGAAAGGCAAATCTTCTCCTCCAACAATTCAAGTCAGTATTTACCCAAACAACTGACACAACCCTACCATCAACAAAGATACAATGCAAAAACAAGATCAAACCAATTACCATAAAGCAGGAAGGACTAAAGAAATTACTATCAAAAGTCAACCTAGATACGATAACGTAACCCTCATTCCGCTTGTGCTCCATTTAGGGTTACGAATCGATCCCATTCAACGTATGGGAGCAGCACCCGGAGTGATTCACACCGGGCGGTTTTTTGTCCTAATTCCGTTGTAAGTGGTTGGGAAAATTAACGGGGGTGAAAGATAAATATATTTAGGTAAACCTTGAGGTGTTAAATAATCGCTGCAGCAATCCATGGTAGACTTATATCCATCTGAAAATTTGAATGCATAAAATCTTCTTTCTGTCCGACATTTTTTTTTACAAGTTGCTAGTTCACGCGCACTTGCCTCGTTTTTGAGATATCCTTATTTGGATCAATTTTATAGTAAAACGTAGTAACAGTTTTCCATATTTGGCATATATGGATAGGCTCCGCCCATCGCGAGAGTCTACGTAAGGTGTTATGGCGGACAAGTAACAATTTTCAAATACGAAACCGGTCTTGAAGATAGAAACAGGGATTGTAACACTTATTTCGTATCACCATTACTTANAAATTGTTGGGAATAATAAGATATGACCAGATATGCAAAAAGAAAGTTGAAATATTCACGGAACGAAAATTTTAATTTGCTCCCATACGTTGAATGAGATAGATTCGTAACCCTAAAGTAAATGGAGCACAAGCGGAATGAGGGTTACGTTATCGTATCTAAGGTCAACCCATCAAAATCTTCTGGGCCTGATAACATACCCAATAGAATAATCAAAGAATGTGCTATCCAACTAGCACCTATAGTTCAAAAGATCTTCCAAGTATCAATTGACACAGGAGAACTACCAAAAGATTGGAGAGATGCCAACATATCCAGCATATTTAAAAAGGGAGATAAACACCTACCAGAAAATTATAGACCTGTATCGTTAACTTCTGTTCCATGTAAATTATTAGAACATATAATATGCAGACACCTCATGAAACACCTAGAAACAAATAAGATACTTGCCAACTTAAATCATGGATTCAGGTCAGGCTACTCATGCGAATCACAACTAATAACAACATTAAATGACTTTCTGAAAGAACACGACAAAGGCCACCAAGTCGACGTAGCCATCCTAGACTTCTCCAAAGCCTTTGATACAGTCCCCCATCACAAACTACTACACAAACTAGATCAGTATGGAATTAAAGGTAGCATCCACACATGGCTACGAAACTTCTTAACAACAAGAAAAATGAGGACAATTGTCGAAGGGGAAACATCAGAGGAAACAACAGTAGACTCAGGGGTACCCCAAGGAACCGTATTAGGACCGCTAATGTTCCTATGCCATATAAATGACCTCCCCGATAGCGTTACCTCATCTGTCCGATTATTTGCAGATGATTGCCTTCTTTATCGTACCATCAAACAAGAAGACGATCACCAAACTCTACAGAAAGATCTAAAGAACTTAGAGGAATGGGCAAATAAATGGGGTATGCGATTTAACGCTAAGAAATGCTACACCTTATCAATCAACAAGAGATCTTCAAGACTTTATCAACTAAAACACCACATCCTCCAAGAAGTAAGCGACAACTCATACCTCGGGTTACAAATCTCAAACGACCTCAAATGGAGCATACATATCAATAACGTATGCAATAAAGCTAACGCCACTCTCGGTTTTTTAAGGAGAAACCTAAGAAACGTCCCAGAAAATTATAGAAAAACAGCCTACATATCCCTAGTCCGATCAATTATGGAGTATGGAGCAACAATCTGGAACCCATATCTCAAAGGGGACATTGACAAACTAGAGAAAATACAAAACCGAGCTAAAAGCTTCATTAAAAGGGATTATAGAAGCAGAGAAAGGGGGTGTATAACGAAAATGAGGACAGAACTAGAGCTAGAAACACTGGAAGAAAGGCGACAAAGCCTCCGTCTCATTTTAATGTACAAGGTGGTTGAGGGGTTGGTGCCGGCTCTACCAACTGACTCTTTTGTCACATTCAGTAAGAGCAAGAGACAAATAAAGCCAAAGACATTTGGGAATTACGTAACCAACAACCCTGTTGAAAAACACCAAACAAACAACACAAAGTGCCTGATCATCCCAAATAGTAAGACAGCTCAATACCAAAACAGCTTCTTCGTGGACACCGTCATACGTTGGAACCATCTACCAGACACCGTTGCATGCTCAAAGTCCCTTGAGGCATTCAAGACCGCCCTAGCGGACCAGCGCCAATAAATCCGGGCGCCTCTCTCTACCGTTGTATTAAAACCGTTCCGGGATCTACAACGTACCCAATACAGATACAGATATCTCGGCCCTAAGGGGCCTCGGTAAATATAATATTCTTGGGTTAATAAATCCTTGTATCCATCTTATTAAAAGTCATTAATTGTATAATAAAATATTTTCCATTGCTATAAAAAAAAAGTATCCTAGCTATATATTTCCGACGCTGATTATAAATCATGAGAGCGGCATCTGTAATATTACACGGGTGGTTTGCTACGTCACACGCACGGATACTTGAACATCGCGAACGTTGCCTCGAGGTAGGTTTATGCAGTTGTACAATTTAAAAAAAGGAAAACTAACAAAACCAAGTAGTTCACCGAAGGTCCCACATATCAGACTTCATTGTTAGCATACATTCATTGTGTGGAAACCCGTCAGTTTTGCAAACTCTTCTGTACAGTTAAAATTCCGGGCAAGGATACCGTCCACACAAAACCCATTTAACTGTACAGAAGTGTTTGCAAAACTGACGGGTTTACAAGCAATGAATGTATGCTAACAATGAAGTCTGATGTGTGGGCCCTTCGGTGAACTACTTGGTTTTGTTAGTTTTCCTTTTTTTAAATTGTACAACTGCATAAACCAGGGGCGGGTTCAAGCGGGGCGCACCCGGCGCGCGCCCCCCTAAAATTGGAAAAAATAAAAAAAATTTGGCTTAAAATCGTGATTTTTCACACGAAATACCCCAAACTTTTCGCGTCTCGCTCCGCTCGGTGCCATTATTTTGAGTGCACCCTCCTAACTGGAAATCCTGGATCCGCCCCTGTAAACCTACCTCGAGGCGATGTGCAAGTGTCCGCGCGTGTGACGTAGCAAACCACCCGTGATATTATTTCCTACGATTAATGATAATTCACCTGAACCATCAAATGAGATAATCCGGATAATATTTTTTACGTTTTTCCTTATTTGTCTTTGTTAGCGTAGCCAGTCAATATTTTAGTATATTATAGGCCGGATCAATATAATGTTTTCTTCCAGATTTTGTTCGAACTCGTTTTTTGTCTGAGATATACAATAACAAAAACATGTCGTCTGACAGATTTGCATGTATTGAGTATATAATATAACAAATAGTTCATGGCACTTCGGACCAAATAGCAGTTTATGGACTGGTCTGTCATCCACAAAATAGTATATGGACCTCAGCTTCGCTTCGGTCCATATAATATTTTGTGGGTGACATCCCGGTCCATAAACTGCCATATGGCCCTTAGTGTCATGAACTATTTGTTAACTATTAGGTATGTAATATTATACCGGACGCTGATTATTAAATCATGAGACGCATCTATAAATGTAATATTATTTCCGACGCTCATTGATAAATCACCCGATCCATCAAATGAGCTAATCCGGATAATATTTTATACTAAGGTATGTAATATTTTTTCCGACGCTGATTAATAAATCACCTGACCCATCCGGAAAATATTTCATAAATAAAATTATAGTCAGAACACTGTCAATTTAAATTACAGATTGGGTAATCTTCAAACCGTCATGTAAGTTTCAATATATTACAAATTTGATTCATACTGCAGTAATAAAGAAATATTTCACTAGTATTAAGTACATTTGTACATATTTAATCTATTTGCAGTAATGTTAATTAATTAATTGAGAAAATTAGTAACTTATAAAATCAGATTATTTCTTCTATATTTTTTCCGGTTGAAAAGTTATAATGTGCAATGTTATTCAGGATATATTTTGATATTAAATTTCTTCCACCTCATCTGGAAAATATATAATAGCATTGGAAGAAATTTAATATTGAAATATTGTCCAAGGATAATATTTTATATTAAAAATAATCCACCAGAAAAAATATTATGGAGGAAAAAATAAAATGTTGCAAAAGGACCGGGAAGTGCTTTCGACATGTAGGACATTTCCGTGGTCATTTGTGACACAGATATTCCACAACAGTTAACCAAGGGGTTGGCGGTAGCTTCCCTGTTAGCAGCAACCCTCTATCAAGGAAATCCTGATATGAACCATAAGTTATGGAATATCAGATAAACTGAGGTAGAGATATATACTCCATATGCACGTGCTGCTAGGATGTTGCTACATATAAATGGAAAGTTCACAATGGGAAAATTGAAAGCATCTCATTTGTGGTAAAGTTTCGTTCTTAATCGGTCCTGACTCAATTTCGAAGTGTAACCCAAGGTATAAAGCAAACATAGCTGTATCTGTGGTATCCTTTATTTCAAGTTCAATGGGATAGATTGAGGCGAACAACAAAATCACAAAACTTAGAATTATTTAGTGAAACAAGGAGATCATTTTCTAGAGAAACGTGGAATTAAAGGATCGAATTACATTCCTTAAAAAATGCTTTTCTTGTGAAACCTCTGCATGAAGTACTAGTATACCTCATACGAATAAAGAAACAAATCAGAGAGAAGAGGAGCACAGTTTCAAAATTATTTTTTCATAAATTTAAGTTTTGTGTAATTGTACCATTCTTGGTCAAAACAAATGGTCACAATATGGTGGTTTCTGTCCATGTACATTAATGTATGTATTACTGCAACATGTGATCATATGACAACGTGAACTATTGGTAAGGTTGGCAGGTATGTTTATTGACAGGTTAAAACCAGGCAGACAATCTAGGTGACCCGACAATCATTAGCATAAACGTGTTGTGTTCACTGTATTGTCTCCGATCCGACAAACGTCCCTGTTAATGTTTTCGTTCAAATAATTTGGGCGTTTCTGAACACCATATTAATACCTGACCGGAACCCCTCCCACATAGAATGTAATTGTATAATAAAACAATTATTACCTTCATATGGGACTTCATATATTAAGGTGAACAAGTTGTCAACCCAAATGAGATTGTATTCCATAGACCTTCGACAACTTTCTATGTTCATGAAGACTTCATATGAAAGCAATCATTGTATTAACACATATACATGTGGACAAACATCTTTCAGTAATTGATTACAATTGTAATTGTTCTTTAATATAGAAGTGGACAGGAAAGTGTAGGCAAGCTTTGGAAGTGGGGGAAGCCTCAGGAGGGTACAAGAGAGTAGGGGACAAGTTTTAAAAACTAACAAGCAAAAACAAAAAGAAAGAAAACAGGTCATTTGGCCTTTAAGCAGACACTTGCACTCTTTAAAATGCTTGGTTTATTGAATATTTTCTGTTTCCATGCTAAAAATTCAGTTTTTTCTCCAATTTTTTTTTTGGAAAAAAGTGGATATATACATTTATATGTTTAGGAACCTAATAAACAGTGTGTGTTGTTTAACACAATGAATTTTTTTTCAGTTATATCGATGAAATCACGCTGATGTCCGCTTTGGACCCGCAGAGTTTGATTTTTTTATAGTGCTAGCTTACCGAGTCCGTGGGTACACATGCTGCTCGACTCGGACACATTATCCTGAATCCGAGCCAACCTGTATTTGCTCTTACTACTTAACGTACTTAGAGGAGAAACAGCAATCATTGCACGACCGATAGACATCAGATTCATATTGAACAACAAAATATTTATTGTTTGAAATTAAGAAAGAACACAATATGAAAATAAAATAATAAATAAATAAAATATAATAAACATATAAAATAAATAAATCATAAATAAAATAAAATAAACATGTAAAATAAGTCATAAATAAAATAAACATGTCAATTTTTTTGCATGATTTCATAATTAATGTATAAATATAGTTTATTTATGTATGTCCTTTGAATTCATGTGAAAGAATGATATTTTCAGGTGCCATGGCCTCCTTTTGTAACATCCGACCACCACTTCAGAGTAATTTGTACACATCTGAATTCAGATGCCAAGTTTATTTATTTATGTCAATTTGAAAGAATGACTTCTTCAGCTGCCACATTCTCTTTTTGAATTTGAAAGAAGGACCACTTCTTAAGTTGCCATGGCTTCCTTTTGTACCATCCAAACACTACATCAGAAAATCCTGAACAAATCTTTTGTTTAACAACCATTCCTGAAATAAAAACAAATAAATATAATAATTTAATCTTATAAAAAGAATCATATTTGGTACAACCTGGACCGTTTATTTCTGTGTGTTTTGTTAGCTACCAGTCAAAAAGGAATGGGATGTTTCTGTAATTAGAAGACTGCACTGGGTTTCACAATCCTCAAATTAATTTAAATGTCAATTAACCTTTAACTGTAAATTGATTTCATGTACATTTCAAGTAATTTTAAGTGTAAATTAAGTTTTAATTATACTAGTGTTTTCACTAATATGTGATGTAACATTGATGTTTTGATTTCTTGACTTTTTCCACCAACCAGTATTTAGAATAATACACTTAAATCAATGTCAGTATATCATGTCAGTATATCATGTCAGTGTATCATGTCAGTATAGCATGTCAGTATATCATGTCGGTGTATCATGTCGGTATATCATGTCAGTATATCATGTCGGTATATCATGTCAGTGTATCATGTCAGTATATCATGTCGGTATATCATGTCAGTATATCATGTCAGTGTATCTATTTACACTATTTGTGTGCCTGTCACTGGATATCTAACACCATATGTCATAGTCTTACTAGTAATACACTTAAATCGATGTCAGTATATCATGTCAGTGTATCTATTTACACTATTTGTGTGCCTGTCACAAACCAGGAAGTGGTTTTCATAATTATTGACAGTCAGTGTTTAAACTTACCTCTTGTGAGTCCCACAAAACATGGCGATGAATTGTTTTTTAAACCATCTGTTGGCAGGAGTTTGTTACTTTTTTCTGTAAGAAAATGAAATACGTTGAAAAAGGGTTTATAGAACAATAGTAAGCTCCTGGAATGATTCACTTCAAGTTTACAGAAATCCAAGAAATATTATTAAGCTTTATTCTGCACTTGTTCTATTTGAGCAGTCAAATTGCAATTGTTAATTTTGTCTGGCAAAATTTGTTTTATACGGTTACTGACCAAGATGTAGTTTTTCTAGTATCTGATTCATGTTGTGGGACGATAAGCAACGGTAAAATTATAAGCGCGGACACCATTGAAAATGTTTAGAACATCGCTTGTTTCTGCTTTTTATCAGTCAAATGAAAGTTGTTTTGGGATTTGTTTGTTATTTTGCAGGATAAACACAATACACATAGGCCTACATTGTCCGTAAATATACCCAAAAAAAATATTTGCACTTGTTGTGAAACAGATCAGAAAAGCTCACTAAGACTCGTTTTTCTGTTTGTTTCTAAAGATCGTACAAATAAGTTATATATATTTTTCAGACAATATACGTATATTATCTATTTCTACATAGAGACAATAGTTTCATGAAACAGCCATGTATATATTGTCCGTCTTTTTTCGGATTACGGCTTCTGATTGTCCCTTTGGCATCTTCAAACTTTTCATGAGTTTCAAACTAGAAAACATACCATTGTTGTTTGTGTTCTGTTGTGCCTTCTTCGTACGTTCCATTTTCTTAAGTTGGCGAGTTGGTATTTTATAATTTGTCAGGTCACTATCAGGCAACTTAGTGTCAAACCCATTTTTGTCGAGAAATTCCTGTAAAATATCAAATAACATATGTTAACATATATTTAGCGTTCTTAGACCATGAGTTATTTAAACATATTAGACCATTCCGAACCTCTGAGTATAGATAATTTATGATTTAATTTGAAGACTCTACAAACACAGTCAATGTCTACATGTACATGTAGGCCAAGCTTAATTAGTGATAATAGCACAATTTTTAACCGATAACTCATGCGAGTGGCACGGAATTACGCCCCCCCCCCCTTTTAAACTTTCTGTTTGCATATATTATACACAAGTTTAGTATTTTGCTGGCAAATGTAAGTTGTTGTTACTATAGAATTGTATGGATATATGGACACGAACACATTAAAAAAAATGGAAAAAGAAATGAAATAATAAAAAAAAACTATTGAAAATAAACCTGTTTTGTATAGAAAAGGTAATTTTGTGATAATATATATCAGATTAACCTATGTAATAGCTGAAGGATACGATACCATTTTTTTCGTAATTTTAAAACAAACAAAAACAGGAGAATGTCTATCATGTCACAGAGTACCTATGATACATATGCATTCAATAGTAATACCTTACCCGAGGTGCACTACATGTGTATTTTGCACTCAACGTGTGGATCATAGATTCTGCAAAACTTCTACTCTCACAAATAGTTTTGTTAATTTGTTCAAGCAACAAACTTGTCCTGTGAAAAGAGATAAAGAACAAAATATGTAATGCATTAAAAGGAATCACGTCAGCTGTATAACGGATATTGTACGAACTTGACCTCAAATGAGATCTTTTCATTGGCTATATAGTCGGCATTTTAACAGCCGATGTGTATACAGAAAATCTGTTGTCGGATGGCAAAATCTTTTAAAAGCCTTAGTTATGAATGAAGTTTATTTATAGCTACACTGACCTCAAATGAGATCTTTCTATGCAGAATCAAGGGAACCTTCTGATCACAATTCCTCTTTGAGAATCGACTGGATTTCTAATTTTTATAGTATTAATTATATCCATACAGATGAAGGGTGACATTTATTTTCTTTTTAACTTCAACTGTGCATCTCCAAGCAAGTCAAGGAGCCGTCGTGGTCGTATTGTAGTTGGATCTACAATTGCCTGCAATAAGTGCCTATCACCACTAAGGTTGTGAGTTCGAATCCCGATCAATGTGAGGTGTTCTCGGTACAACATAAGTTTGTCAGAGACTTGCGGCAGGTCGATGGTTTTCTCCACTACCATAACCCAAGAACGTCAACACATGTCTGTTAAGACCGCTTAATTTCCATTTTATTTTTCGTTTCCATTCCCATTGGATGAAGATAGAAAAGATATGTTCATTGTCAAGTACTTACTTCTGTTTTAGTGTAGTTGTCAGGATCTGTCTAAGTGAAAATAAACCACTGCTAATCCTATCTGTCAATTCAAATACAAAATATTCTACAATTGACTCCTCTAACTGAAATAGATAAAGTACATTTATTTGACACCACAGATCCTAGTTATGACAATAAAAACGAACAAAGTTAGTGTGCCCGACACATTTCTGGAATAACATGCATCAGGTACGCTCAAAATCGAAATAGTGGAAAGCTAAATAATTTAAAGTTATATATATACACTTCGACAAATTTGAGCTCCACACAGGAGAAGTATTTCATACATAGCTTTTTTGATACATTTGGAAAATGTGTAACACCTCGTTGATCAGATCAAATATATCTTGTAAGCCCATCGTCGATAACCCACAACTGCTCACGCTTTTTGTTGAGAAGACTGCTCTCTACGGTTGGTTTGGTTTATATAGTGTTTAACGTCACTTTCAACAATATTTCAGCTATATCGTGGCGGTCAGTTTTAGTGGTAGAGGAAACCGGAGAAAACCACCGGCCTGTTGCAGGTCACTGACAAACTTTATCACATAATGTTGTATCGAGTACACCCGGCCATGAATGTGATTCGAACTCACAATTTTAGTGGTGATAGGTACTGGTTGCACAAGTAGTTGGAAATCCAATTACCATACCATACGATCACGACCACTGCGGCCCCTACTCTCTACGGGTTACAATTATAAATAAACTTAAATACCTTTTTCATCAAAGATCTTGATATTTTTTCTTTACTTCTTAGTTCTTGGAACTTCTGTGCTGCTTCATTTGCAGTTTTCAGATTGACGTCAAATAGTCTTTGCCATTGGCAGATTGCCCTATCCCGAGTCTGTAAATCTTTTGCAATGAAAGTATTAGAGTGAGATGATTTCTTGACAATTGACAGAAGCAATTCATATTTGGTTGCCTTGCTCCTGGTGGCCCAACAGACCTGGAAATTAGGAAACAAAACAATATTTTCATGAACAGGTTCATTTTATGTAAATAAGATACACATAAAGTAAGGATACTAAGAACCATAGTACATTTATAACTGGTGTGAATTTGTATGTTCCAAGTACGTGTTCATTGATTTTTATACAGCTATATAAAACATTATCACAGAAATAGACCATACATGTACACTGTCTGCAAACATAAAATCTGTCTGTATGAACTGTAGTTCAACAGGAAGAAAAATGAGCGTCTGGTGACATTTTCTTTCTGTTTCAAGGCCAGTACTAGTAAAAATGATAAATCAAACATATACAACATTACAGACAGCTCATTGGTGTACATTTGTAAGAACCGACGGAGATGGCTTTGTCAATTGTTAGGGATACAATAATTCCTTAAAGTAATTTACCTCCTGTTGCTTCTGTATCTCTGCGTACAGCTCCTGGTGTTTTTCCACAGAGGCCCTAAGCCTACCGATCTCTGTGTAATATGTACTGATTGTTTCTTTATCAAATCTGAACAATATAAAAAAAAATATTCACTTACAAAAAATGTAATTTAATGTGTAATTGGTATGCAAACAAACTATACACACCAAGAAGGACCTTTGTGGTCGCATGATAGTTGGGCAATCAGTACTCTTAGAACAACCAGATCATAATTAACACTCCAACAAAAGTAGTATCAATTAGTCATAAATATCTAAAGAAATCAATGGTCTTCGTGTGAATCAGTACTCTTAGAACAAACAGATCATAATTGACACACCAACAAAAGTAGTATCAATCAGTCAGAAACATCTAGAGAATCAATGGTCTTCGTGGGAATCAGTACTCTTAGAACAAACAGATCATAATTAACACTCCAACAAAAGTAGTATCAATTAGTCATAAATAGCTAAAGAAATCAATGGTCTTCGTGGCAATCAGTACTCTTAGAACAAACAGATCATAATTAACACTCCAACAAAAGTAGTATCAATTAGTCATAAACATCCAAAGAAATCAATGGTCTTCGTGGGAATCAGTACTCTTAGAACAAACAGATCATAATTAACATTCCAACAAAAGTAGTATCAATTAGTCAGAAACATCTAAAGAAATCAATGGTCTTCGTGGGAATCAGTACTCTTAGAACAAACAGATCATAATTAACACTCCAACAAAAGTAGTATCAATTAGTTAGAAACATCTAAAGAAACCAATGGTCTTCGTGGGAATCAGTACCCTTAGAACAAACAGATCATAATTGACACACCAACAAAAGTAGTATCAATCAGTCATAAACATCTAAAGAAATCAATGGTCTTCGTGGGAATCAGTACTCTTAGAACAAACAGATCATAATTAACACTCCAACAAAAGTAGTATCAATCAGTCAGAAACATCTAAAGAAATCAATGGTCTTCGTGGGAATCAGTACTCTTAGAACAAACAGATCATAATTAACACACCAACAAAAGTAGTATCAATCAGTCAGAAACATCTAAAGAAATCAATGGTCTTCGTAGCAATCAGTACTCTTAGAACAAACAGATCATAATTGACACACCAACAAAAGTAGTATCAATCAGCCAGAAACATCTAAAGAAATCAATGGTCTTCGTGGCAATCAGTACTCTTAGAACAAACAGATCATGATTGACATTCCAACAAAAGTAGTATCAATTAGTCAGAAACATCTAAAGAAATCAATGGTCTTCGTGGGAATCAGTACTCTTAGAACAAACAGTTCATAATTAACACTCCAACAAAAGTAGTATCAATCAGTCAGAAGCATCTAAAGAAATCAATGGTCTTCGTAGCAATCAGTACTCTTAGAACAAACAGATCATAATTAACACTCCAACAAAAGTAGTATCAATTAGTCAGAAACATCTAAAGAAAAAGGGTGGCTCAATGAGTTAGGTCGTTGGATCTAACAACTCATACAAGCTTATCACCAATACGGGGTGGGTTCGCGTCCAGCTTTTTAAATTACAAAAAAGGATGCACTCGACTCGCAACCGCAAGTGATCAAGTTTATCAGTTGCTTGGCCAGGGTCGGTGGTTATCTCAGGGTACTCCGACTTCCTCCACCATTAAAACTGGTCGCCATGATATTGCTGAAATATTGCTGAAAGTGGCGTTAAACACCAAAATTCATGCTTCTAAAGAAAATAATGGTCTTCGTGGGAAACCATGCATACACAATATTGTAGTAATGCTGATTTATTGTGTTCTTATTTGAATGTTAGGTGCAGTTAGCTGCAGAACCGTGGCGCTTGATGGTCTTTTTTGTGACCACAAAGAAAAGCCTATAAGAGCTTCGGTTCCGCAGCTAAGTGTGGAGTAACAATATGTAGAAAATGTTTAATATCAAATATAACTTGTTATTTTTTTGTGCATTTTTAAAATTTAACATTTGTTTTGGTGTTTTGTTTCAAAATGTAGACACATGTAACATCAAAACTAATTCCTATTTTCGTTCGGGATCTTTTCTAACGCGTTTAGAGATAAAATAATTAGCTATACTTACGTTTTGATTGGTTTAGTGTGACGATCGGTGGACAGACATTTCTTCACAATGTTTATAATTTTATGGCTGACCGATTTCTCCTTAGGCTGCTGTTGTGCTTTGACGACACTGAACACAGTTTCTGTTAGAAGATTATATAAGGTGTCCATCATTGGTAAAGCTGAAACGGAAAAATGAAAAATATGTATACATTGTATTTCGATTTTATGATAGAGTGAACACACACAAAAATACCACACTGTCGGAACATTTCCCCCCAAAAATACCACACTGTCGGAACATTTCCCCCCAAAAATATCACACTGTGCGAACATTTCCAAAATCCAATAGAAAACCCGCAGCAAATGGCAAAATTGAAAACATAACACAAATACACGACCGTTCATTTTTCTAACTTGGCATAAGCACTTCAATAAAAAGTGGCGGGGTTCAACTATTTTTATGGACCCAGAAGAGTTATAATAATATTGTAACGGGCTAGGCGGTTATCTTTTGTATCTATACTACTACCGGGTAATTTCAGTGCTGCCACCACCAATGTTCAAGTACACTGGAAATTAGACTACACTATATTTGACACATACATCTAGGAAATTAGCCTGAGACTTGAAACCACAGTCTCAGAAAACTCTTATAAGTGTGTTAATATCACAGAACCTGATAACCATTATACAGTGTCTCAGAAAACTCTTATAAGTGTGTTAATATCACAGAACCTGATAACCATTATACAGTGTCTCAGAAAACTCTTATAAGTGTGTTAATATCACAGAACCTGATAACCATTATACAGTGTCTCAGAAAACTCTTATAAGTGTGTTAATATCACAGAACCTGATAACCATTATACAGTGTCTCAGAAAACTCTTATAAGTGTGTTAATATCACAGAACCTG
>MJUT01043865.1:285957-301908 GCA_002080005.1 Gigantidas platifrons | reverse complement strand
GGGGGGCTGTTTTTTCTTGGGGGTGTTTTTGTTTGTGGTGTGAACAACAGCCTTCTTACTATACCTGTGTTGTGTTTATAGCCTGCCAACTTTTCCATTATCCCAATAATCTGCTTGTTGGAGTATGCCTTGGAATTTAACCGGACTTCTAGGTCCTCACTCCATGTAGCAAATGTATCAATTCTATTGAAAATACAATGAAGAAAATGTATCAATGCTATTGAAAATATAATTAGGATGAGACTCTGAGAATATCTATAATAAAAGAGGGAGGTGGTGATATTAATTAGTGTATCGCAAAATAAAAAAATAATGAAAACGCTTAACAAACATCTAATTGCTTGGAAACAAATTGACCAATTTACAAAACGAAATCGAAAACATGACTCGAGGAAAGGGAGCCTTCCTGGTATGCTTCAATTAATGTGCTACGAAACAACATCAAATCTTCCATGCCAATGAAAAGGACAAATTTCTTGAACATTATTTTTTAGAAGAATGGCAACAACATTTAAACCAGCACGATGATGGTAAAATATGTTCTTATATATACGATACTGTTTGTTTTGTTGTCTTCGAAAGGGGTATATATATATATATATATCGGTGCGTTCCTCGATCCAATAGAACATGTCTCAGATGCTCCAGTGGTATGTTTCTGCTCTTTTTAGACAATTTGGCAGTTCTTTTGGGATTTTTGACATAGCAGGAAAAATACAATATGTGATACATTTATGTCGGAAAATATAAAATTCATTTTCACTCGCTGCGAAACAGGTGATCTAGCTCGTACATTTTTTTATACATTTTCCGGCAATATGCATATATCGTCTACTAGTATTTATCTGGCTAGTTTCAATTACCGGGAATATGTTTTAGCGCGATCGGTACATATTTCAACAACTCGTCGCATGCGTTAAGGAGTTTAAGGGCAAAGTCAAAGACTGGTTGGATAGGAATCAGGATCATGTGTCCGAATGGACCGGTATGTAAAAGTATTGGGTAAAATTAATTCCGGTAGGCCTAAGTCGGATTTCACTGTAGTACCTTTTATTTTTAGTCGATGTACATTTGTAGGTAATACACATCGACGTTTTAACATCGGTAAACATTACATGACGTCATTGATGACGTATTTTACGCTTGATTAGGCGTCTTCACGTGTACTTGTTTGTAAATATTGGCATACACGGGGAAGAAAAGTCAAGAATTTAGTACCGTAGTACGGAAGTAAAAGTATTGATGATATCTTTGTACACAGAAAGCCACACATGCGAGATAACAAGAATGTTAATCAGACCTCAGTGCACCGTATATGATGTTATTAATAATTATCTGAAGCGTGATTCGATGGAAAATAAATAAAGAAGTGGAAGACCAAAACTTGTTTCGATCCGTGATTACCGCAAATTCGACAGACGTGTCAAATCGAACAGAAAGAGTTGTTTACCCGACATAAGTGCACAGCTTAATGAAAACAGGAACACACCAGTTTCGGTCACAACTATTCAGCACCATTTACATTGACTGGCGTAGTGAGAGAAGTAAATAGACTGAAGCAAATATCATGGTGTCGGGAAAACGGTTATGGAAGTTATTCTTGCGGGAATGGGCACAAGCACTAGACGTTTTGTCAATATGAATATTACATAAGCAATGGGCAGAAAATAGTGTCCAATATATTATATATATTGGACACTATTTTCTGCCCATTGCTTATGTAATACATTTTTATATATATTGGACACTATTTTCTGCCCATTGCTTATGTAATATTCATATATATATTGGACACTATTTTCTGCCCATTGCTTATGCAATATTCATATTGACAAAACGTCTAGTGCCTGTGGAATGAGGTTGTGATTGGCGCTAATAAAAAGGTTTTTGGTGAATGTCTATGGATAATGAAGGTTGAACTGGAGGTCTGATTTGTATGGGAAATCATCCAGTGATGGTGTATGGTGCATTCTGTAGGTGTAATCGATAAAGTGGATAGAAATATTAATGCCCTGAAATATATTGATATTGATATTATTGTCAAGTTATGTCTAGCTTTGGCTAGACATTTCCCGGATAACAGCTATTATTTATTCCTTGGTGATCATGTACTTGAGTGCATATGGCTAGGCTTGTCGCCGATTTCATGGCAAGAAACAGAATTAAGTGTATGAGTAGGCCAGTATGTAGTCACCGGACATTAACTATATTGAATAACTATGGCTTCTCATTAAAAGAAAGATTCAGTTTCGTCTGTAAAATATTAAATCAAATTACATCTTTTTATTGAAATCCGTCGTATCTGGGAGGACATCACACCAGAATATATCCATAATTTATATAGATTCATTCCACGGAGAATTGCGCATGCATAAGGCTGAAGGAACACCTGACTAAATATTAAGGTATGTCTTTTGTATTATCTTTAAATTACTTCATCAATAGCATAACTTTGTTTTATTTTCACATTTCTTCGCGCCGCTGACTACTTTTTGGCGAGAACAAGTTACAAATGATGTCCGCTTTGTACTTGACCAACACAGTTAGTTGGATTTTCATAGTACTAGCGGCTCAGTGAAATAACACACTACAGTAAGGTAATATAAACTATTTCAGCATGATCAAATATGTTAAAAGAAATCAACATATTTTTTTCTTCTTTTTCCTTTTTTTTTGTTTTTGTTTGTTTTGCAATTCTAGAACATTTTGAATCATTACATTTAATGACCAAAAAAAAACGAACATGGAGCAAACGACTGAAAAAATATATATCTTAAATTTTATATGATTTTTCATTCACATTACACTATTTTTTAAGAAAACGTAACCTACGTTTCGTGCGTCACCGACATTAGACGATAAATGTCTGGTATATATATTGTTTCCATCTTCAATTTTCCTTTAATCTTTGTAAATTCTGCTTCGATATATTTCATGTGCATATAGCTCAATGGTTCCAGTCGGAATGGAGAATCCGTACGTGCAACGTCATAACATGACCGTACATTCATTGGTCAGTTACAACGTCTCTAGCGACGAGTTATTTATAGACAGTCCAGAGAGGGAAAATTCCCTTGTGCTTAAAGTGTTCTGTTGTATTTATTCCACTATTTTCTGGTGTCTACGTGGGCTTCTCGGTACCAAAATTTCAAATATTTTACCAGTATTTTGCTGAATTTATTTAAACCAAAACAAAAAACAAAACGGTATTTGCAAATAGTCCTCTTTTCCCGTATTTTGGAATCGTATTTTAGGCGTTTACAAGATGGTTTTGGCTCGGATTCAGAATAATGTGTCTGAGAGGAGCAGTACATGTCTATACCTGCAGACTGTTATTTCTGCGTGCTAGCACTATAAAAATCCAACTAAGCGTGTTGGTCTATAGTTCATACTCGGAAATCATCATCGTGTCGTTGAATTTTTTTTGTTCTCACCATGATATGTACAGCTGGGAAAAAATGATCACTTGGCCGTTAAGCAACAACTCTGAATGTAGATGATGTGTTGGTTAACGCCACTGCCTCATTATTTCTCTAATGAAGAAAAAGTAATAGTTAATACAATACTACTAACAAATAATTTAATACCAATTAGTCATAAACATCTAATAAGAAATTAATGGTCTTCATGGGAGACAAAGGCGTAGCATCCATTGAGGCAACCGAGGCAATTGTCTCGACTGAAAAAAAATACAAAAACAGAATAAAAAATAATGGATGAGCACAACACCTTAAGATATATAACTAAATCGTAAACGTGAACTGTAAGTTCTAAATTAGTATCTGTTGTATCGTACTGTATTCAAACCGGAATTATTTTTGGGTGTTTCCGAAATGGTTCTACTGTTAGTTTTTTCCCGGCAAATGTCATTACAACGGTAAACATTTACAAACAAAAATGTCGAAAAGATCAAAACAAGTCAAAATAACCTCGTTGTCTGGTCCTGGGCCAAGAAAAAGCCCCAAACATTAAGAAAATACAAGCATTGATAAATGTCATAGTTAAAAGTTCCGAGGTAGCGGAATATTCTTCTAAAGGTAATTGTTCACTTTAATTGTTTCATGATGATATTGATATCAAGTTCAAGATTAGTAGAAAAAATCCAGAATATTCTAGACGGACCATTTTAGATTTTTTTGGTATACAAACGTTGAAGTCTCTGTAAGAAATCCCTATTCACCATTTCTTTGAACCCTCATAAAAGACTTAGTCACTTCGTACAGAATTTAGAAGAACGTTTGTCTCACTCTGTCTGTCCGTAAAAGCCTTTGGTTCAACGGACGTCTTCGTGCCCCTAATGACCTTTTCAATTCCGTTGACAGCCCTTTAGCCTTTTCGTTTGTCTATTTGACTGTCAGTAAGCACCAGTATGTCCGGTAGACCGTTATGAAGTAACGTTCCCGGATATATGTCAATCAACTCTTCAATCATGTAGCAGTGTAAGGAGCGTAATGAACATTTTACGGGATGAACGCATACTTCATGTATTATAATGTCAATAATAAAAAAAAAAAACCTACATGTGGCTAATTTGCCAAAATAGGGTAATACCTACTATTAAAAGGTCAAAATTTTACCCCCTCAAAAAAATCGACAGCTTCAGACCCCCTTCCTCGGTAAAATTCCAACCCAAGCTACTCCCATGTTTTACTTTTACTTTTTTTTATGAATATTCCTTATACTCTTCCGTAGCTCGTTGATTTTATCGCATTATCATTTTAGACAATTAAATAACGATGAAAAATATACGTTACCATTTTAGATAGAAACTGACCGTTTGATTCTCTGGGAGGGGAATATAGACGATTACAAAATCATGATGCAGTAATTGAGATTCATGCTACTTAAATAGGATTTATTTTTATATGAAAACAAATTGCTGTATTTCGCAATGGGCATACACGAACGATTTCTTTGTTATTTGGCCTATGACAGTGGTATTTTCTCATTTAGTTAATTCGCAGATAACCGGATCATAAAGGTTTTAAACAAACACATTCCATCTAGTTACTTTGACAAACAGCTGTATTTCCAAACACTTCATGCATTAATGATATGTGAAAGGTGTATTCGATACGATAGACAAATTACAAGTGATTTTTCGAGCTTTTGTCTGCGCGATTTTTTTTATTAAATTTGTATTGACATATGATCAATTATATTAACATAACAATTAATAATATGTGATCCCGTGTGTCATGTGCAGTGGAGTTAAGTCGAGTAATGTAGGTCATGTAGAGTAATGCCATTTTGTGCAACATTCTTAATAAAACATAAAAATAACTTTAACTCCGCCAGTGTAAACTGCCGGTCCCAAGCCCGGATAAAGGAGGAGGGAAGTCATTTAAAATATATACCGAGGTTACATTAAACATTAAAAAACATATATTTACATATATGCGCCAGGTAATTAAAGAAGAACTTCAAAAGGGTTACCTTCTAGGGATAAACATTAATTAATATACATGTACATAAAACATAAATATACATGTATTATATATTAATTCTCAACACAATTTATTTATATCTTTAATTTCAAATGGCGCAAATGATACATAGTGTTTCCAAAATCGCTTAGAACAGTGAATCTGTCATATCTAATGACAATATACCAGCAATTTCCAAGTACGGTTCTAAATCATTTAGAAATACAGCAAATAAGAGAGAATGCAGGGTTTCTCCTTGTCGAACACATATTTTCATGAAAAAAGTCTAAGTACCATTTTTATAGACACAAGATTTTATATTTTGGTACATATTCTTTATTATATTAACCATTTACCTGAAATATTACTTTTTAGAATCTTTACCAAAGGCAACTTCGACTGACCTTATCGAATGCTTTACAGAAGTCCACAAATGTACAGAAAAGCCGTTTCTTTTTCGTAAAATATAAATCAACAAGGGAATGCGAAATGAAAATATGATCTCTTGTTGAATGTATCTTTCTGAATCCGGCGTGTGATACTGAAATAAGTTGTACTTGATCCGCGTATGAAGATAATCTGTTATTTATAATGCTAGTAAATACATGACTAAACCAGCTAACCAAACTAATCGGTATACAATGTAAATATATTGGCCCCAACTTCACCATTGGATCAAAACGGTATTTGTTTTTTATGTGGAGTGTTTATTATTCATCTGTTTTTGATTAGGTTTTCCTATGACTACACAAATTTTGTGGTCTCATTATTACATACTAACATAGTAAGTTGCTGTCATTGTCTTCCTGTCTGTAAACAAAATGGATTCTATGTGATAACTTTAGTTCTAGTTGACAGATTCTGCTTTTTAACACAAAGATCCTTGGCACAAAATTAAGGGTGATATTGATTTTGGGTATTGTAGCCCAATGTTTCCAAAATAAGAGGGCGTTTTTTGTTTTTTTTAGAGAGTTTATTGTGGTGTTCATCCGACTTTGAAGTACTTTTGTTTCAATGAATTCCTTAGGAAAATCCCTTTCAGAAAAATTACAGCATTATTATTATGCAACTACATTGTATTACTATTTTTGACATAATGGAGGCCAAAAGTGGTAAATTTCAAAATTTGACCTTTTTTTTTTAGCTTGTTTGGCCAAAGGCCGGCCATGTGAGCTTTTGCCATCACTTGGTATCGGTCGTCCTTCGTCGTAAACTTTCATATTTAAATCTTCCTCTCTGAAACTACTGAACCAAGCCATTCCAAACATGGCGGGGATGGTCCTTGGGTGGTGACCGTGGGTCCCTTTCACAATTGTGTCTGACAAGTCCGCCCTCCATTCAAGATGGATGCTGTTACTAAAAGATAACTTTCTTTAATTGCCCATTGCTGCTTTATTATAGTTCAAAATGAGCTCAAATTTTAACTGCAGCTACATTGCAACAAGTAGTTTAACATATATACCAGATTTTTCGATGCAAATGTTCTTTCTGCCGATTAATACTGATTATGCAAATTAGGCATATCATGTTTGGTAAGAGATCACATTTAAATATTCTCCTTTGAAACTGCAGAATATTTGGCCGAGATGGTCTGTATGTGCCATCTTTCAAAATTGTGTACGAAAGCCCTGACCTCCATCCAAGATGGCTGCTGTTACTAAAAATATAAATTTCTTCAATTGTCCATTGCTGCTTTATTATAAATAACTAGAGGCTCTCAGGAGCCTGTATAGCTCACCTGGGTATAACAACATCAGCCAATAAAACTTGATAACTTTGGTAAAAAAATAACAAATGTAGCCCTCGTCATTGCAGACCCCTTCTCCAAAAATATTTGGGCTGTAAAAAACATCTATGTCAATGATTCTCAAAATTTAGCTTTTGCTACTTCACATCATGTAACAGAGTTGCTTCCCTTTGATTATTTGAGTAACCAAAAGCAGTGAGTCAACAAAATAATGCATTTCAACAGGAATAACTCTTCACACAGTTGTCACTTATTTTCAACTGTGGGGAAATGTTTTGTAGATCTTGACATGCTGAACATTTTTGCAGTTTGAACTTTCCCTCTATCTCTAATAGTTTTTGAGATATAAGATGAAAGTATTAAAATTTAGAACATTTTGATGAAAAAAGAGCAATAACTCCAAGATGGGTAATCAGATTTACTGTAAAATTACAGGGTAGGTAGATCTTGACATACTGAACATGTTTGCTGTTTACACTTAACATCTATCTCTTATAGTTTTTGAAATAAAGAACGAAAGGTATTAAAATTTTGAAAATTTGATGAAAAAAAGGGCAATAACTCCAAGACGGGTAATCAGATTTTTTTCACAATTGCAGGGTTGGTAGATCTTGACATGCTGCACATTTTTGCAGTTTAAACTTACCATCTATCTCTTATAGTTTTTGAAATAAAGAACGAAAAGTATTAAAATTTTGAAAATTTGATGAAACTAGAGGCTCAGCACTGAGATGAGCCTGAGTCGCTCACCTTGCATTCTGCTCTGAAGAAACTTAATACAGAACATTCCATAGCCTATAGGTGCTTCCCACAGGCCTCTACATTAACATTTTTTTAACTTGTCCCTTCGGACATTACTAACTAAAACGAGTTGCAAGTCACAATCATTTGGTCTTGTTTTATACTCGGCTATAAAAAAAAACTTCCGGTAGGGGATGGGGATGACCTCGGGTCTCAACTCTTGTGGCATTTAATTTATCTATTCACCCCGATCATAAATATATATGATTTGGGAGAGGGGATCTCAATCATTAAAAAGTTCACCTCAGGTAGGGGGTGGGGTATGACCCCCGGGGCCTGAGCTATAAGGCATTTAATTTGCCTAGTCACCCTGATCATATAGATGGCTTAGGGGTGGGGATCTCAACCATTGAAAAGTTCACTTCAGGTAGGGGGTGAGGTAAGACCCCCTGTGGCCTGAGCTATAAGGCATTTAATTTGCCTAGTCACCCTGATCATAAATATATATGGTTTAGGGGTGGGGATCTCAACCATTAAAAAGTTCACTTCAGGTAGGGGGTCGGGTATGACCCCCGGGACATGAGCTATAAGGCATTCAATTTGCCTCGTCACCCTGATCATAAATATATATGGTTTAGGGGTGGGGATCTCAACCATTGAAAAGTTTACCTCAGCTAGGGGGTGGGGTATGACACCCCTCCCCCGGGGGCCTGAGCTATAAGGCATCTAATTTGCCTAGTCACCCTGATCATAAATATATACGGTTTAGGGTGGGTATCTCGATCACATTTTTTTTATACAGATTCATTTTAACTGTACAATACTAAAGTAAATTATGTCAATATTTTTAAAAATAGAGTTATCTCTCTTACCACAGATTAAATTGGAGTTATCTTTCTTTAAGCAGAAAACAGATTTAGATCTTTGAAGGCATTTCTCATAGGGTCAAATTTTAAAACTTTGTCCCGCAGTGACGACTTCAGATCAGCACCAAAAACATATTTTTGGTAGAGGACCATCCAAGGAACATTTCTGCAAGAGATCGTTTTTACTGATATTGTGGCTTCTGAGAAGATCTTTGAAAGTATTTACCGTAGGGTCCAATGTTAAACTTCATCCTGCTGTGGCAGCCATCTTGGATTTTGGATCTGCACCAAAAACATAATTTTGGTAGAGGACCATCCAAGGATCCTTCACACCATAAAACAATTCCATTGTCTGTGTAGTTTCTGACAAGAAGATCTTTGAAAATTGAGCCAATCAAAACACATCATTGGCCCTGGCCGCCATGTTGAATTCCTGATCGAAACAAAAAACATACATTTTATAGAGGAACTCCTGATGCACATTCCTGCCAAGTTTGGTTCCATTTGGCTCAGTGGTTTCTGAGGAGAAGATTGAAATGTGAAAAGCTAACGACGGACACCAAGTGATGGCAATAGCTCACATGACCCTTTGGGTCAGGTGAGCTAAGAATGAGGCTGAAATATTAGGTGCCGCTATATGTCAACAAGTAGTTCAACATATATTCTGGGATTTTCTGTGCAATTTTTCTTTCAGTCCATATATACCGATTACGCAAATTGGGCATATTTAGATATAAAAAAAACCCATTTAAATCTTCTCTAAAACCGCTTAACCAAATTCAATAAACTTTGGTATGTGATTACATGTCATGGTATGGTAGTTACATGTCATGGTATAGTGGTTTCATGTCATGGTATGGTTGTTCCATGTCATGGTATGGTGGTTTCATGTCATGATATGGTAGTTACATGTCATGGTATGGTGGTTACACTTCATGATATGGGGGTACATGTCTTGATATGATGGTTACAACTTTGAAGGCTATGTAGAACATCTACTATTTCGCATAGGAATTTTCTAAAAGGTTTTCCTTGACCCACCACAATTTAAGTTCCAATTCAGGGTGCAGAAGAAAAATCATCCTATAACAAACATCCAAGAAAATAAACAGAAACAGTATATTCTTCTCTATAACTACTAGGGAATAAATTGGTGATAAATAAATTTGCCTTTTTCCAAATTTTATAATAAACAAGGGCAACGCAAAGCGTGGCGTATCCACTCACCTAAAATTTGACCCGGTGACCTTGACCTTGAAAATCAATAGGGTTCCACATTCTATTAAGGACTAAGTATATACCAAGTTTGGTCAAAATCCATTGAAGGATGTTGATTCCAGTGTTCACAAGGATTATTACGCGGTAAAAATTTGACCCAGTGACCTTTGACCTATCACCTTGAAAATCAATAGAGTTCCAGATTCTCTTAAGGACTAAGTATGTATCAAGTTTGGTAAAAATCCATTGAAGGATATTGATTCTAGAGTGTTCACAAGGAAGTTACGGACGGACGGTAGCGTTACTATATCCCTTTGCAACTTCGTTGGCTAGGGGATAATTATGGAAAATTCAGGACATCATAACCAAGATTAATTGTTCTTCTCTCCATCTCCAAATGACACAGGTGTAGGAGAACATTATATACTGTGAAATGTATGGTATGCCTAGCATTTATTAGTTTTGATGACATGTGTGTTTAACACCACTTTCAATATTTCAGTTATATCGTGGCGGTTGATTTTATTGGTGGAGTTGTATCAAGTACTCCTCCTCATGAACGGTGTTTGAACTTACAACTTTAGTGGTGATAGAAACTGATTGCACAAATACATGTAGTTGTAAATACAACTACCATACGACACCCCCTAGATTTGATTTTGATTTTTGGTGTTTTAATGCCAATTTCAAAAATATTTCAGCTATATCATGGCGACCAGTTTTAGTGGTGGAGGAAGCCGGAGTACCCAGAGAGAACCACCGACCATGTGCAAGCAACTGGTAAACTTTATCACTTGCGGCTGTGAGTCGAGTGCACCCTTTTTTGTAATTTAAGCCATAGGCTTGTACGAGTTGTTAGATCCAACGACCTAACTCATTGAGCCACACGGGCCCCCTCACCCCCTTGAGGATAATGTAACCTTAGCTGATTTTGGCCATCATGTTTAGGCCCTTGGTTTTATTCCTCCAAAAGATTTATTGGCTTCTCAATTTTTCGACTGAGAGCCTACCTGGTGAAGGTTATTTCAAAAACATGCCTTGTACTAAATTAGACATCTGTGCTTGTCAACAACAGTCTTCACAATGAGCACCAGTCCTCTGACCCAAGACCAGTAAAAGTTTGTTCAGAGCAGTTAATTTTTCAGTTTTTATTTAAATATATTTTGTCAAACTATTAAGAGGTCTCCTTGGGGACAAAGAAAAACTGGCCTTTTAAGACAGATGGCCTTTTAATACAGGTTCAATTCATTTGGAAATTTCAATGACAGGGCAAGAAAATGGTGACCTTTTAATACAGGTGACTGCATGGGCAGGTGTGACTATATAAAATAAATTAAAGAATTTGATTCGGACCAGTAAATTCATTTCAAGGATTGCAACAACTTGCATAGAAATTAACATTTATAGAATTCGGTGGTTGATTATGAACACACAATTTTAAACTGTATTATACATCTGGCCAAAAAAACAATACAAGATATAACAGTAAATTTTATTGTGTAAAATAATACATCCTTGTTTTTCTCTAGGAACTAACAAATCAAAAAACATTGTATAACTTGGCAATTGTGAAAAAAATAATGAAACAAGATGAACTGTGAGCTAATGCTCACATATGATACCCCCGCTGTTCGGGCAAACAGGAAGTAGGAATCTGACGAGTCAAAAAACGCTTCCCACAATATGGGGTACCTATATGAAGCTTGTGACGAAATATCAGATTTCTGCCATCAATACTTGCTGAGAAAAATGCGACGAAAAAGAGCATATATGTTTAATGTGTATAAAAATCAACAAAGTCGGCAAACAGGAAGTAGGAATCTGATAGGTCCAAAAACGCTTCCCACGATATGGGGTACCTATATGAAGCTTGTGACCAAATATCAGATTTCTGCCATCAATAGTTGCTGAGAAAAATGCAACGAAAAAGAGCATATATGTTCAATGTGTATAAAAATCAACAAAGTCAGCAAACAGGAAGTAGGAATCTGATGGGCCCAAAAGCGCTTCCCACAATATGGGGTACCTATATGAAGCTTGTGACCAAATATCAGATTTCTGCCATCAATAGTTGCTGAGAAAAATGTGACGAAAAATATCTTGGGACGGACGGACAGAGGTAAAGCAGTATACCCCCCTCCCCCTCCGGGGAGTGGGGGTATAAAAAAAACTTAGTGGTAAGTCTTCCAGGGAAGACATGTGTCGCCTGTGAACTTATTGTCCCCCGACGCTTCGTCGAAGGGGACTATAGAAATGGGTATCGTCCGTTCGTCCGTGTGCTTTTTGGTTTCCAGATGATAACTTGTGAATGAAAAGTCAGATTGAAGCTAGGTTTGGTATGTAAGTGTATCTTATGGATATCTAGGTCAAGTTCGATAATGACAATTTTTCGACTATTTTTACTAGAGTTGTGCCCCTTTTTATACCTCAAAATTGCTAAATATTTGGTTTTCAGATGATAACTTGGGAACAAATAGTCAGATTGAAACTAGGTTTGGTATGTAAGTGTATCTCATGAATATCTAGGTCAAGTGCGATAGCGATCATTTTTCGACAAATCTTACCAGAGTTACTCCCCTTTTTTTACTTCAAAATTGCTAATATTTTGGTTTCCAAATTATAACTTGTGAACAAAAAGTCAGATTGAAACTAGTTTTGGTATGTAATTGTATCTCATGAATATCTAGGTCAAGTTCGATAATGATGATTTTTCGACAAATCTAACCAGAGTTACTCCCCTTTTTTTACTTCAAAATGGTCCTTGGATGGTCCCCTTTCAGAATTATGAGTGATACAGGCTCACCTGACCCTCTAGTTTACAGTAGTTTCAAAATTTAATCTTACGATATAACCTTGGCGTCGGGGGACTAGTGGCCAACGGCCTTTTATTTTCTTTAGAATACTTCATCATTGAAAGTATCATAATGATGAAAAAGTATATTATTCTAAATTTTGTGATATAGTTAGTTTTGACTGATGAAGTGCTATGTGCCAAATATCAAGAAGCTGGCCTGTGTGGTTCCTGAGAAAAAGGTGACATAAATTATTTTATGACAAATTTTTCGATATCAAAAATATTCTAAGTTCCGTCAAACAGGGAGTGGACATGTGGCAGATTCGAAACTGTCTTACACGATACAGTTCAAAATACTGATGCACTGTGCCAAATATTAAGAAGCTGGTCTGTGTGGTTCCGGAGAAAAATGTGACAGAAATTATTTTATGACAAATTTTGTGACGCCGACGACGACGGATAGTGATCCCTATATGTCGCCTCTGCGTAACGCAGGCGACACAATAAAAACTACTGGCTATTATCAACAAAAAGTGGGTCCTAGAGTATCTATTAGCCATGTTTCAATGAACACAATATTTGAGAACGAAATGTGGGTTAGGTTCATGGTGTTTAACACCACTTTCAACAATATTTCAGTTACTAGTATATTGTGGTGGTCAGTTTTATTGGTGGAGGGAACCAGACTACCCAGTGAAAACCACTGATCTGTCGCAAGTCACTGACAAACTTTATCACATAATTTTGTATCGAATACACCTCGCCTTAGGGGGATACGAACTCACAACTTTAGTGGTGATAGGCACTGATTGCATTGGTAGTTGTTATTCCAACTACCATACGATCGCGACCACGACCAGAAAAGCCAGGAGAAAGAAATACGATTACAGCACGATCTTGTTTTACCATAACATTTGGTTCAGTTTATCATTGGAACAATGCATGTCATATAGCAAAAATAAAAATCATTAATGATTATCACAAAAAACAATACAACACAACAATTCCTTGTTGTATTTGTACATGAAAAATATTTGGTTCTAGACTCAAAATAATACTGGACATCTTTCAAAATGTGGTCAAATCAATGTAACACAGAAATGTTATAGAAGATGTGGAACACACGTCATGGAAAGGGTTTGGGGCTATGGTGTTTAACACCACTTTCAACAGCCGTGAAATAAAAAATGGTGGAATCTATGATACACAAAGAATAAATGGTACTAATGGAACAAAAATTATGGTGTAAGCCATTGAATATAGAAATGGCGGAGTTTGTGATACATAAAGAATAAATGGAACAAATTTATGGTGGAGGACATTGATCACAAAATTATGGTGGAAGTCATGGAACAAAACACTTTAGTGTAATCCATGGAATAAAGAAATGACGGAGTCTATGATACAAAGAATAAATGGTACCAATGGAACAAAAAACTTTAGTATAATCCATGTAATGAAGAAATGGCAGAATCTATGATACACAAAGAATAAATGGAACAAATGGAACAAAAATTATGGTGACAGCCATGGAATAAAGAAACTTAGTGGAAGCCATGGAACACAAAACTGTGGTGGAAGATGTGGAACACAAAACTTTGGTGGAAATCGTGGAACACAAAACTTTGGTGTAAGCTATGGACAAACACAAAACTGGTGGAAGCCATAGAACACAAAACTATGGTGGAAGCTATGGACAAACACAAAACTGTGGTGGATGATATGGACAAATACAAAACTGTGGTGGAAGCCATAGAACACAAAACTATGGTGGAAGCCATGGAACACAAAACTTTGGTGGGAGCTATGGAATAGAAAACTTTGGTGAGAGCCATGGAACACAAAACTTTGGTGGAAGCCATGGAACACAAAACTTTGGTGGAAGCCATGGAACACAAAACTTTGGTGGGAGCCATGGAACACAAAACTTTGGTGGAAGCTATGGAACACAAAATTATGGTGGAAGCTATGGAATACAAAACTTTGGTGGACGCCATGGAACACAAAATTATGGTGGAAGCTATGGAATACAACACTTTGGTGGAAGCCATGGAACACAAAATTATGGTGGAAGCTATGGAATACTAAACTTTGGTGGAAGCAGTGGAACACACATCTTTAGTGGAAGCCATGTACCACAAATCCTGAGTGGAAGCTATGGAACACAAAACTTTAGTGGAAGCCATGGAACATAAAACTTTAATGGAAGCCATGGAACACAAATCTATGGTGGAAGCTATGGAATACAAAACTTTGATGGAAGCCATGGAACATAAACCTATGGTGGAAGCTATGGAATACAAAACTTTGGTGGAAGCCATGGAATACAAAACTTTGGTGGAAGCCATGGAATACAAAATTTTGGTGGAAGCCATGGAACATAAACCTATGGTCCAAGCTATGGAATATAAAACTTTAGTGGAAGCCATGGA
This sequence comes from Gigantidas platifrons, assembly GCA_002080005.1. Taxonomy (NCBI): domain Eukaryota; kingdom Metazoa; phylum Mollusca; class Bivalvia; order Mytilida; family Modiolidae; genus Gigantidas; species Gigantidas platifrons. The sequence goes on along the minus strand of MJUT01043865.1, from coordinate 286,684 downwards.
ATACAAAACTATGGTGGAAGCCATAGAACACAAACCTATAGTGGAAGCCATGGAACATAAAACTATGGTGGAAGCTATGGAATACAAAACTTTGGTGAAAGCCATGGAACAATCAAAGTGCTGAAAGCACTGATGGAAGTTGTTGCTTTCTGTGTTTTTTTTTATTGCGTGTAACAATATTTCATTTGTTTTACAATAACTGTTAAAGGGGCATTATCTGCCAAATCGTAAATTTTTGTTACTCATAAAAATTATCAGATATGATTGATGCTTTAATAAAACCTGTTTCTGTAACATATAAATGTTATGAAATGTACGCTTATCGGGGAAATAATGTGCAACTGGTCGTGTTTTGAGATCAATCAAGAAATGGACACCATCTTATTAATTATCGACATTGTTTACGGAGTTTGTCGAATCGTCATTAAATCAGTACAACAATGCACTTATTTCTTGTGAATCTGCTTTTAGTCGGTGTTAATTACAAACAAAGAACCATGCAAGTTGGCAGTTAATAAGCGATAAAATACAAATTATTTGTTTTTACCTGTCACTAGTAAGGTCAATTGCATACGGAAAAAGCGAGGTCAAATTATTTGCTTGCAAGCAAATAATCAATCGATGGTAATTTTCGTTCTCAAAAGGCAGAAAGTGGTTCGATAAGCTGTTTAATGTGAAATATTTACCTTTATTTCATCATTTTAATGCTATTTACCAATTTCCAAAG
>MJUT01043865.1:262742-283281 GCA_002080005.1 Gigantidas platifrons | reverse complement strand
CACTTATTCAATTAGTCAATTGTGTCCTAATTTGTCTAAAACTTATAAAGTCATTTAATGCATACTTATTTATAATATTTGGAATTGAAAGCCAGACAGGTTTTCAGAGGTCACCATCTCTTTCCAAAAAAAATTAAACTTCAGTGAAAATAAATAGAAATTAAAATCAAATTCCCCAATGAGGAATGAGTCAAAGACTTAAGAGAAGGCTTCCCTAAATAGGTTACAAAAAATCTGCTTTGAAGTAAACATTTTGTAGATTTTTTTAACATAAATAAAGCAAAGTATTTTATCAAGTTAAATTCACAGAGAAATAAAAAAAAAATAGTGGATCTTTTCAACCATTTGTCTTAATCAGGAAAAAGCTTGTAATATTTGTCCATTTCAAAGGTTTCAATATTTCCCAAAAACCTAAATCAAGTCCTCTATCGTATTTTGCACAAAAGACATGTTTAAATATGGTGCCAAATTGATATCCGATAATCTTTGCGTGTCCGGTCCGCGGCGATTTTTAATCTTATATTTCATTGATATTTTCGTTTTTGTCAATGTCCTTGAACTTCATCAAACGATGGAACGATAAATAATATTAAAAGAGTTTTGATCTGGCGTTTCACTTTAGTTTTAATCAAAATAAATTATGGACAAATTGGATATCAAACAGGGCTCTTTTATACAACAAACCCAGTATTTTACACCGGACAGTCGATCCGGTGGAAGGTAAACCAATGTTTGGTTACGTAACCATAAAATGAAAGTAGAATCGTATATTTACGTGCAGTGAGATCTTTTTAGACAATAAATGTCGTTTCCCCATTTATCTAAAGATTGAAATTAATTATTTAGGACAAATATTTGTTCCAAACTATAAAAATAGTGATGATAAGCATGAACAGCTATTGTGATAGATGGATTATATTGTCAATTTACACCTTGTTTCCTTTCTGAATCCGCCTTTGATTTTTGCTATTTGTCTATTGAATTGGGTGACAACATAGGAAGTATGTTGCATGGCAACAACTTCCAAAAACCTATGGTGGAAGCTATGGAACACAAAACTTTGGTCAAAGCCATGGAACACAAAACTATGGTGGAAGCCATGAACACAAAACTTTGGTGGAAGCCATGGAACACAAACCTATGGTGGAAGCCATGGAACACAAAACTATGATGGAAGCTATGAAACATAAAACTATGGAACATAAACCTATAGTGGAAGCCATGGAACACAAAACTATGATGGAAGCTATGGAACACAAAACTTTGGTGGAAGTCATGGAACACAAACCTATGGTGGAAGCCATGGAACACAAAACTATGATGGAAGCTATGGAACACAAAACTTTGGTGGAAGCCATGGAACACACAAAACTATGGTTGAAGCCATGGAACACAAACCTTTAGTGGAAGCTATGAAACACAAAATTATGGTGGAAGCCTTGGAACACAAAATTATGGTGAAAGCAATTGATCACAAAATTATGGAAGAAGCCATTGATAAAACAAATAACTAATGGGTTATGGTGTTTAATGCCACTTTTAACGATATGTCAGTTATATCATGACAGTAAGTTTTACTGGTGGAGGAAACCTGAGTATCTGGAGAAAACCACCAACCTGCCACAAGTCACTGACATTTAACACATAATGTTGAGTACATCTCCTCTGAGTGGGATTCAACCTCACAACTCTAGTCCTTAATATTGGCAATACAAGTTTACCACTTAACTTTGAATGAATTCTGATATGAAGTGAATAATATAAAGACTTCATTGGTAAATGTCATCACATTTATNAAATGCTTGTAAATGCTGATACATCCTGAATATTAAATCATTGCTACTGTTTGTGATTAATTGGTAGACATGACATTTAATGTCTGATAAGAGGACTTCTAAACTCTGGCAGCCTGCTGCCAGGATCCTGCAAGCATCCTGGTTAGAATTAATCTATGATCCCTAATGGGTTATGGTGTTTAATGCCACTTTTAACAATATGTCAGTTATATCATGACAGTAAGTTTTACTGGTGGAGGAAACCTGAGTATCTGGAGAAAACCACCAACCTGCCACAAGTCACTGACATTTAACACATAATGTTGAGTACATCTCCTCTGAGTGGGATTCAACCTCACAACTCTAGTCCTTAATATTGGCAATTCAAGTTTACCACTTAACTTTGAATGAATTCTGATATGAAGTGAATAATATAAAATTGGTAAATGTCATCACATTTATCATTTTAAACTTTCCTTCCTTCAAAAAAAAAGGGGGGGAGGGGTTAACTTTTTGCAATGTGTGGATAAACATGTAGCAGGTTTAAATGCACAACAGATAATTGTTTGTGGTCTGTTGTGAGGGGAATTTTTCCATTCGAATTTTGGAATCCACTGAAAACATAATTATACTCCCTAGATTGAGGTAATATCTTACTCAATCAATTAATAAACAAAAAACATATTATCTAACACAATATGGTTTAACCCAAGAATAAGTTGGATGACCCTCTATTAAGGCAAGTGTCGAGTTGTAGGCATATATTGTCCAACTTGCTATTGATACATATTTGATATCATTATTTCCATTTCAAACTTCGAACAAATGCCATATACTTCACAGCAATGTCATACACTTCACAGTAATGTGCAACTCTGCTGATCTCCTTGGTTTAACCACTGATTTCTGGTCATTTGTCCATTTATATCATTTTATTGACAGAAATCATCTTATAATCTGTTTTATCTTTCAAAATCTTCTTTAACTGTAAAGACAAGAAGAACAGACTTTTAGGTATTAAAACAATCTTAGCAAGTCTATTGTTACTAAATTATAATGTTGAAGCAGGTACTTTTACCCACCTAAAATGGTCTTTGGTACCTCCTGATTTTAAAGAGTGTTGCACAAGATATTCATGAAAATTGTTCAAAGTTTAATAAAAAGTACTGCCTATAAATATTGAAATACTTATAGACTTGAAAAATATAGAAAGCCTTGTTGAAGTAGGATAATTCTGAAAGGACCATATCATGATCATTTCTATGATACACATATTTTTCAGGTCTCTCATAGGCAAGTAGGTTACTGAATAGGGAAAACACTGTTACAAACAGGTATAGCAGTCTGTCAAGCACTTTTTGGCTTCAAAAAATTAGGAAATCAGGAGGGTCTTTAGTTAAAAATCAGGAGATTATCAGGAATTGTTTTTATATAAAAAGTGATAAAACCATACAAAAAAAACCCAAAAATGGCCGCCTTCCTCCCCTCTAAGTAAGAGCTTTCAGGCCATAATATATAAACTGAAGCTTGGTGTTTTTGATTCCAGATGAAGGTCATTATCAGAATGTAATTGGCAGGCTAAAAGGTCTTACTTAGGCCATTTTCCTCGCTTCCTTTTATTGATAAGATGCTTTACACTTAAATAATTTCAACATATTATGTTATTATTTTTTTTTTGTGGGGAAAAAGTTCAAAATCAGGAGTTATCAGGAGTTTATCTAAAAAATTCAGGAAAATCAGGAATCACTTGACAGACTGGTATAGCCGCCTCCATGGCAACGATCCATCATTGGAGTAACATTCACTTACTCAATCAATGTCTATCATCATTACAGTTTTTGAGTTTTTACTTACTTCAATTCATGGTGAGGTATAATAGGTACAGCTTACACAACAAAGTAGGTCAGCCACTTACAGACAGGGGGCTGTCATGGTCGTGATCATATGGTAGTTGGATTTACAACTACCTGTGCAATCAGTGCCTATCACCATTAAAGTTGCGAGTTCGAATCCTGTTCATGGCGAGGTGTACTCGATATAACATTATGTGATAAATTTTGACAGTGATTTGCGACAGGTGGGTTGTTTTCTCCGGGTACCCCACTTTCCTCCACAAATAAAACTGACCGCCACGATATAACTGAAATATTGTTGAAAGTGACGTTAAACACCATAAACCATATGATAAACCACAAAACACCTTATAGACAGAAGGTTATTATCTCTTGGTACTCTAGTTCCTCCACCAATAAATATGACATATTGTTGAAAGTGGCATTTAACATTCGTCATCTAATCTAAACTAAAAAGTTACTCCAATTAATCAAGAACAACTTGTTACATTTAGTTTAGGTTTATGGTGTTTAACATCACTGTCAACAATATTTCAGCTATATCGTGGCAGTCAGTTTTATTGGCGGAGGAAGCAGAGTACCCAGACAATGTTGCATTTTTACCGCCAATTTTTTATGCCGTGTTTTGGCAGCCATTTAAAAAATGGCAAAAATTTTGATTGATTTAATGATTTTGATTTGATTTTTGGTGTTTAACGCCACTTTCAACAATATTTCAGCTATATCATGGCGCCCAGTTTTAGTGGTGGAGGAAGCGGAGTACCCAGAGAGAACCACTGACCATGGGCAAGCAACTGGTAAACTTTATCACTTGCGGTTGCGAGTCGAGTGCACCTTTTTTTGTAATTTACAAAGCCGGGCGCGAACCCACGCCATATTGGTGATAGCCTTGTATGAGTTGCTAGATCCTTGAGCCACCCGGGCCCCTTGAAAATTTTGAAGACGCATACTTTTTATTTATTTTTTCATATAGTCAGGATTTTATAAATTCCCTTACATCACCACCTGACTAGGGTGTGACAGGGGTTTTCAAATCAATAAGTTTTGTGACTACATTGGTTTTACATTATGATAAACAAAATAAAGAAATAATAATATATAATAGTAATAAACACTTTCATTCATCTTTCACACACACTCTCTTCCCATTTTGTTTTTCTAAAATATGAAATTGCTCCTGACATTTTGTACTAAATCAAAAAAGCTGAAAAAAGAATCTCATCACTATATGAATCAAACAAACATACTTGCTCCTCTAATGGTGACCTATCACTATCATGACTATGTCAAATTTTATGTCCCTATCATTATCCATTTAGAAGTTATCAACAATAATGTACGAAATTTCAACTTTCTCATAGGATTCTATAGTACCGTAACCCCCACCCCCTTCGAACCTCTCAAAATATGACTTTGACCCCCTTTAACCACAAAGCTGAAAACTTTAGGACCAACTATAAACATATATCTACAACTCCACCAAGTTTCATGAAATTCTGTCCGGTAGTTCCTGAGATCTGCCATGGACATGTTCATGTGCCAAAGAAAGAAAGGAGAATAATACTAATAATAATAATAATAATAACTAGAATTGCCATTGCAAAGCAATAGCGGACATCACCCCACCCCATTATTTTGGTACCTCGGTTTGCACATTGGTTACCATGGCAACGTCCGCCATTTTGAATTTAATTAACATGCCAAAAGCTTCCACACACTACGGTGAATATTTCTACAATGTTTCATGAAGTTTGATGAAAGAAATCAAAAATTTTTTTAAAGTCCCTCCTTTTATATTTCCATGACAACTGCGGCAAAGTTTTTCCTACCGTTTCTGATTTTTTTTTGGCTTATCTCGTTTCACTAGATGTGGATGTGACAGGAAACATTACTGCAAAAATTTGTGAAGCTTAGAGTGAATTTAACATTTTTTGCACCTTAGTTACCATGGCAATGGCTGCTATTTTGAATTTTTTCAACCCCCCCAAACGCTGCCACACACTACGGTGGATATTCCTTCAAAGTTTCATGAAGTTTGATAAAAGGAATCCACAAATTTTTTAAATCCCCCCTTTTTTGTTTCCATGGCAACTGCGGCAAAGTTTGTCCAACCAATTCCGATTTTTTTTNNATCTCGTTCCACTAGATGTGGATGTTGTTCCTATCAAGTTTCATCAATTTCTGTTTGGCGAGTAACCTGCTATGATCATTTTTATGAAGTTTGATGAAAGAAATCAAAAATCTTTTAAAATCCCCCCTTTTTTATTTCCATGGCAACTGCAGCAAAGTTTGTCCTACCGATTCCGATTTTTTTTGGATTTTCTCGTTCCACTAGATGTGGTTGTGACAGGAAACATTACTGCAAATATTTGTGAAGTTTGGAGTGAATTTAACATTTTTTGCACCTTGGTTACCATGGCAATGGCCACCATTTTAAATTTTTTCAACCCCCCCCCCCCAAAAGCTGCCACACACTACGGTGGATATTCCTACAAAGTTTCATGAAGTTTGATGAAAGAAATCCAAAAAAGTTTGAAATCCACCTTTTTTTGTTTCCATGGCAACTGCGACAAAGTTTGTCCAACCGATTCTGATTTTTTTGGTTTATCTCGTTCCACTAGATGTGGATGTTGTTCCTATCAAGTTTCATCAATTTTTGTTTGGCGCGTAACCTGCTATGATCATTTTTGTGTTTTTCAATTTGTTAGCATTTTGGCCGTTTCCATTTTGAAAAAATCAATCCTTAACGGCACAACTTCACATGGCATATGATATTCCTACAAGGTTTCATAAAGTTTGATCAAGGCATCTCCGAGAAATCGAGCGGACAAAAATGTGTAAGTTTCCAAATGTTGTTTGGGAGACTTAATTATAAATATTGTAGCAGTCTGCCAAAATCCACTACCACTATGCTCCAGTCTAGTAAAAATTGGTTCAGGATAGTTTGTCAAAATATTTTAGGGCACAGATTATTGTAGTACTTCACAGACCTGATTAAAATAGGATAACTTAATTGAATTGTCTTCTCTTGAATGATTAGAAGCATCTGTAGACGGCACTTGCGTCTTCATACTGGGAACACCTAAAACAAAAACTCTCACATTTCAAGGGTAAATTGAAAAGAATCATTATCTTAACCTAATTCAGATTGCCAGGACTAGATTTTCTACATCCAAGCCTCATCTTTTTTACTTATTAAATGGTCTAGATACAATTTATTTCACCCATGTACAGTTTCTGATTTCATATCTGTCGTATTCATATATTTTTCATTTTGTAAATAGTATCCAATTTAATGCATTCTTTGGAGCTGCTATAATATCCAAGGGTTCCTATGTTAAACTATGGAGGGGGGATATGAACTTTGTAAATGTGTAGAAGGGCTACGGTTATCGTGTTTAACGCCACTTTCAACAATATTTCAGTTATATCGTGGCAGTCAGTTGTATTGGTGGAGGAAACCAGAGTACCACCGAATTGCACCATGTCACTAACAAACTTTATCACATAATGTTGTATTGAGTACACCTCGCCATCAGCGGGATTCGAACTCACACCGTTAGTGGTGATACAGGCACTGATTGCATAGTTAGTTGTAAATCCAATTACCATACAATCAGCCCCGATTCAAAGGACAATAATTAACTTACAATAATATTTTTCATTTTTTAGTGTATCAAGAGGCCCATCAGACTTGTCTTGAAGAACATCTTGCTCTAAAGATGTGTCTGTACAATAACCTTGATATGACTCGGGAGACGTCTGTTCCGTCTGCTGACTTGAGTATGATTCACTGTCAAAGCTCTGTTCCTTATTACTGCATGTTTCCCATGAATCAGTAGAGGGTGTATATTTTCTGGTACACCTGTACTTATTCAGTGATCCGAGTTCTGCTACTCTCAGATGCAGCTTTCGGGAATATTTCTCCATAGCTGCTACTGCTGATCTTTTTGATTTAAATCTTACAAATATCATTCTACAATATAAATTGCTTCAAAGTTATAATGATCCTCCACCTCATTGCATTTTTACTAATACAGTATTCCCCTCTCTCCAAAGGTCATCCCTCTTATCAGGTCAGATTTCAGATGAACTGAAAGTAAAATAGTACTAAATTGTCTGCCTCCAAATGAGGACACCCCTTTCATTAGGTAACTTTTTTTCATTGCAGAAAGTAGGGCTCTACGATTCATACCAGCTCCCACTAACCCCTGGCTAGTAAGGAAATATTTTTTACTCGCCAACAAAAGTATGTTACTAGCCAGATTAATAAAGATACTAGTTCGTACTATATAACTCCAGTATGTATTTATTTCTTTGGCAATAACAAAGTCCAATTTCATTTTTTCTGACTGTTTTTCAAAACACTGAAGTATTAAACTTGAAGATGGTTTACTGGAGCTAAAAATGTACTAGTATAAGCTAAGGAATGGGCTTTTGCTGATACCATATGCCATGGAAAATTGATTGTTGGTTTCCCTTAACATGGGAAAATTTTCATAGACTGCCAATTTATTTTTTTATTTTCATTTCTTTAGTGGAATAATACATGTATGCTCCTAATAATCATACTTGTTCTGTTATTCCTCTTTAAAGGGTAAATAACTCAGTTTTATTCTTGTATTCATGGAAAGAAGGAGAATAAAGATACAAATTTCTAATTCGTGTTGAAAAAAGTGACATGGCAGGCTTTAATTTTTTTTTTTTTTTAAATGCCAATAAAATTACTTGACCAGGCAGGATAAAACTGACCTGGCAGTGTTAGGGGACATCAATAATCTTTTTTCTTTGGCCATATTGAAATGTTTTTCATGTTTCCGACTTTTATTATGATAAACAAGACTTTCATGCTTTTAACTCTTTCTTTCCAGTAACAAATTCGGTTTTGCCAGCAATATCTGGTCCTGCCTTTCGGCAAACATCACAAGACATAACGTCGCTACTGTAATTGTAAATAATGAGCCACAAAAACTCAGACTTCCAAACATCTTGGAATTTACATTTTTAAGCTTTAGAACCCGAACCTTCATTAGTATTTTGGCTTGATAATTCCGTCGATGTTGCATCAGGCAGGCCAGCTTCACGATCAGTTGATTCAACCGGTTTATTCTTAGCAAAAAAAAAAAAGGAAGAATATTTAGTTTTTGCACATCCATGGTAACTTTCAAGCGTTTAAAGTATGTGATTTAAAACTTTCGTATGTGAGTCAAATGTGCGATTTAAAAAAAACGGATAATCAAAGTCGGAATTTAAATTGAACTAGAGGCTCACCTGGTTTTCAATTTGACATCTAAAGTTGAAACAGAAAATGGGTGTGTTACACATAATTTTGAAAAAGGGCCACCCAAAGATCATTTCAACTCAAATTTCTGAGCAAAAGATTTTGATGTGATTTTTATCTCATAATATTCCTAAACGGAATAAACTGGCTGAAAAAATCTCACAGAAAAACCCAGAATATGTTAAACTACTCATTGCCATGTAGCTGCAGTTAAAATTTGATTTCATTTTGATTTGTAATAAAGCAGAAAATGACAACTAAATAAATTTTTAGAAACAGCAGCCATTTTGAATAGAGGGTGGGGCTGTTGGACACACTATTGAAAGGGAAGCACCCAAGGACCATCCCAGCCAAATTTGCTTTAATTTGGTTCAGTGGTTTCAGAGAAGAAGATTTAAATATGATCGTTTATTAAAATATGCCTAATTTCTATAATCTGTAAAAATCGGCTGAAAGAAAAATTTCACAGAAAAACCTGAAATATATGTTAAACTACTCATTGCCATGTAGCTGCAGTTAAAATTTGAGCTCATTTTGACTTAGACTAAAGCAGCAATGAACAATTGAAATTTCTATTTTTAGTAACAGCAGCCATCTTAAATGGAGGGTGAAACTGTCGGACATAATTTTGAAAGGGACCCTCCCAAGGAACATCCCTGCCAGGTTTGGTTTAATTTGTTTCAACGGTTTCAGAGGAAGAGATTTAAATGTGATCTTTCTTCAAAATATGCCTAATTTGCATAATCGGTATAAATCAGCTGAAAGAAAAATTTCACAGAAAAACCCAGAATATATGTTTAACTACTCCTTGGCATGTAGCTGCAGTTAACATTTGAGCTCATTTTGACATATACTAAAGCAGCAATGGACAATTGAAGAAATTTCTATTTTTAGTAACAGCAGCCATCTTGAATGGAGGGTGGGACTGTCAGACACAATTTTGAAAGGGGCCCACCCCTGCCAGGTTTGGTTTAATTTGGTCCAGGGGTTTCAGAGGAGATTTAAATGTGATCTTTTATCAAAATATGTCTAATTTGCATAATCGGTATAATTCAGCTGAAAGAAAAATTTCACAGAAAAACTCGGAATATGTAAACTACTCATTTTCATGTAGCTGCAATAAAAATTTGAGATCATTTAGATTTATAATAAAGTAGCAATGGACAATTGAAGAAATTTCTATTTTTAGTAACAGCAGCCATCTTGAATGGAGGGCGGAGCTGTCGGACATAATTTTGAAATGGGACCACTCAAGGACTATCCCTGCCAAATTTGGTTTAATTCAGTTCAAAGGTTTCAGAGAAGAAGATTTAAATGTGATCTTTTATCAAAATATGCCTAATTTGCATAATCGGTATAAATCGGCTGGAAGAAAAATTTCACAGAAAAACCCGGAATAAAAACTACTCATTGCCATGTAGCTGCAGTTAAAATTTGAGCTCATTTTGACTTATACTAAAGCAGCAATGGACAATTAAAATTTCATCCCCACTTTTTTTGCTGATTTTACCCCTATGTTCTATTTATAGACATGGCGGCCATGATGGTAGGTCGGCAGGGTCATCGGACATAATTTTTAAAGGGAACCCCCTAAGGATGATTCAGGCCAAGTTTGGTTTAAATTGGCCCAGTGGTTTCAGAGGAGAAGATTTTTTTAAAAGTTTACAGACGGACGATGGATGCCAAGTGATGGCAATAGCTCACACAAGTGAGCTAAGAATATGATCGGTGACGAAACGAAAAATTTCCGGAAATATCAACTATCAACTGTCTGGCTATCAATACAGAATTTTTACTCGCATTTTACAAAAGTAACTCACAAATGCGAGTGTTTTGGTCGCATTGTAGAGCTCTGGAAAGGGTGGCCTTATAGGAGAGGGACTATTGTACTAACATAATACCTAGCTGATAAAGATAGACATATTATTCCTTGTCTCTTTATTTGTTGTTTTTTTCATTTATGCACTCAAATTTAATTTATAATTTAATATAATTATAATTATAATATAATTTTGACAATATGGAAGATGAAACAGCCAACAGCGTCTCATAAAGTACATGCCCACATCCGTACACATAAACTACCTTCTTTCTTCAAAGTGTACTATCATATTTGTACTGTTTGAATAAAAAATAATTCATGAAAGCTATAATGTGCTGCAAGTTTCAAAATAAATAAGTTAGCATAAAATTAGTTACATGACAATAATTAGCCCCATTGTGTCCATTGAATTTATTGCAAAAATTGATAATAAACTTCATGCATTATGAATATTTACATACCTATTAGAGAAATGGACTTCAGAGAAGTCACCGAATTCCCAGAACTTTTTTGCCAACTCCTACAAAACATTTAAATGTTTTTTCACATTTATTTTCCAACATTCATTAAAGAATCTGAAGTAAAATTGCAGAAATTCATTTAAACTAGAGGCTCATCTCATTGAGCCTGTGTCACTCACCTGTCACTTTGTTTTGAGGAAACTTTATACAGAACCTTCCATAGGTGGCTCTTACCAAATTTCAATTAATTTGGCCAAATGGTTTTAGAGAAGTTCTTTTTTCATTGGCCAATCACAAAGAAGAACTGACTATGGCAGCCATATTAGTGGTATGATCGGCACAAAATATGGAATTTTGCACCAGATCTCCCATAAATCCACAGGCACTTGTGTAGTCAAAAATATGCTCGCTGTGTGCCTAAAATACCACAAGGCCGGACTCACTCCTACTACCCCTGTCACTTCAACTGCTATTTCCCATCAAAATGTCGATAGGACACAAATCGCCAACTGATTTGCATAGTGAAATGATTTTTCATCAAGGAAAATCGGTTTTTTATATCTTCCTATCATCTACACCCCCATACTGACAGATAATCCTCCGATTTTGTTGACACGGGACACGTCCTGGGCTGCAAAAGCAAAAGTAGGTCGTGTGACATCTTTCCACCTTTCGGTCATTCTCAGGTTTTATCATATATAAATACTAAACTATAGAAACATTCAAAATTCATATTACAAGGCGCCAAAATATAAACTTCGCTGATATGTTTCGTAAGGCAATGATAAAACCCGAGAATGACGGAAAGGTGGAAAGATGTCTGGTGACCCACTTGCTTTTGCAGCCTAGGAGGTGGAAATTTCAACAAAATCGGAAGATTATCTGTTAGTAATGGGGATGTAGATGGTATGAAGGTATAAAAAACGGGTTTTCCTTGAAGAAAAATCATTTCACTACGCAAATCAGTAGGCGATTTGTGTCCTATCGACATTTTGACAGGGGAAATAGCGGTTGAAGTGACAGGGGTAGTAGGAGCGAGTCCGGCCTTGTGGTAATTTAGGTACATAGCGAGCATATTTTTGACTCTACACAAGTGCCTGTGATACATCTTACAAACAAAGTAATAATTCATTGTGCCTCCTAGATTCAGATAATTTTTTTTCTAATTTCAGCCAATCAGAAACAAGAATTGCCCATAACAACATTTTTTTTGTCTAATCGGAATGAAAAAAGGAAGTCTTACAGAGGACCTTCCATAGATGCTTCTTACCAAGTTTTGGTTCATTCTGTTCAAATTAGAAACAAGAATTTCCTATGGTGGGAATGTTTGACAACGGATCGAAACGATATGGGCAATCTTTATAGAGAACCTTATAGTTTGACTTACAACTGCCTATGCAATCAGTGCCTATCACCACTATAGTTGTGAGTTCGAATCCCACTCAGGTGAGGTGTAGTCGATGCAACATTATGTGATAAAGTTTGTCAGTGACTTGAGACAGGTCTGTGGTTTTCTCTGGGTTTCCTCCACCAATAAAACTGACCGCCACGATATAACTGAAATATTGTTGAAAGTGGCGATAAACATCATAATCCTAACCCAAGATGTACAGCAACACTAAACAATGTCTTACATACTTACTTCTTCTGTGATATCTAACAGTTCCATTGATCTAGGATAGCATAGAGAGAAGTTTCCACGCAAGTCTGCCACTAACGAATTGTAACAGGAATCATTTACTGTAGATATTTCAGATGAACTTTCTTGTTTCTGCAAATAATCTGGAAAAAAAATATACAGTCAAACCTGCCCATGTGGTCACCTCTATTAAGCAGTCCCATGTAATAAAAGGTCATCTTTTTCTTGTCCTGTCATAGAAAATTTTGCATGAATTGAACCTCTTTTAAGAGGTCACCTGTCTTATAAGGCCACTTTTTCTTTGTCCCAAAGGTGACCTCTTAATACAGGTTTGATTGTATTGTTATCATTGTTGTAAATGGCTTTAAAGGCATATTGTCTACAATTTTGTTTAACAATTTTAACTGTCCATAAATGATTTATTTAAGCTATCATTAAACAGTTATACTGCAAAAGATATGATTGGTGTTCTTTTTTTTTTGGACAAAAAAGACCCAAAACTATCGTTAACGGAATTATTGTCCGGGATGACAAAAATTCAAAGTGAAAGTAACAGTGCCACCTATAAAAAACGGAAGTTCGGAACTCTCTGGGTTTTAGCTTTAAGGTAAGGAAAATACTGTTAAGATTCAAACACTTCAAATTGTCACGCTCGTTTAATGTTGTTTGAATCTTAAAGTTTCGTAGCGTATTCGCCAATAATTCGGTGTTTAATCTTCATTTTATGAAGGTCAGTACGGAAAACGACAATAATTTTGGGTATGAAAACAGGGCTCACGTTGGAGGGCGATTCGGGCGAAGAAGTCACCTTGTGACTTCGCTTTCACATTGGTCAAAAGAGAAGTTCAAGTCGCCTTGTAATTTTGACGAGTCGCCCTATGTCGCCGGCCTCGTATTTTCTCCACTGGCACTTGTCAATTATTGAAATCTATCGTATCCGTTATTAAGTATTTTGAAAGTGATTTTCTTGGAAAGTAATCCATTACGGTTTATAGAAACTTTAATTTCGTTCATTAGATCTTTTGTTTATTGTTTATATATGCCCAGCTTAAAAGAAAACTATTTTTATTTTTTTTCGTAAACAAACAACAATGGCGCCATTTTGGTAAGGGGACGCAATGCGGAACTGTTCTACCGGAAATAATGACTGAACTTTTTGTCCGCAGCTACTTTCAACAAAATGAACTTTTGATTTATTTTTTCTCATTTCTGTGACATAGTTCTCATATCAAATATGTTCATATATGCGAAGATTGCAATTCAATTCAAATATGATTATCGTTGAAATGCACGTAGATGCTTCAGATTTTAATCCATCCGCATTGGTATTCTATACTCGACACCGGGTTAATAACATGTATCGAACAGAAATGTGTAAACGTTAATGCATATATCCAATTAAAAAATAAACTTGGAACTACAGTAGCTTTCCTCCGTTGTTGCAATCTGATTTGAGATCTGGCAAATAATAATTACAGCCTTTACTTTCTTCAGTTTTTGACTGACAGTGGCAATGCAACTTACATTTGTGCTATATTGTATTTTCATTCCCAAGCTAAATATAGTTGAACCATTGAGCAAATTGAAAGAGTTGAAGATCACACAGATATGATCATGAGTTATTACAATTTGTGTGGTCAAAATACAGTATTATTTCAAAAGGGAAAAAAGGAGGGTACATATAAAAATCACTGGTATGCAAGGCTCCAATAGTCAAGGTACAAATGTAGCCAGAAATAAAAATGTGACATTGAATAGATGTCCTTAAGGTAGTTATGAATAAAAAAAAACAAAAAACAGAACAAATCAGTTCAGACAGTCTTTTAATTATTTACTAAATTTGGGCAGGGTAATGTCAGAGGGGTCGTGAAACATGTTTTGATTAATTGCAAATAACTTCTCCCAGAAGTCTCCCCACTTCTCCCTGAAAGAGAAGTCACTTTTCTTTCTAATTTGAAAGTAATGGGAGCCCTGTGAAAAATTACAGTTCTGGTAGGCAATATGGCTTTAATATGTGATTACTAATGACAGTGAAACCAGTCTAAACTGAACCCTGAGTAAATCGAAAACCTGCCTAATCCAAAGACTTTATAGTCCCATCTACTAAATGTCTATGTAATTTGAACCTGTGTAAACCAAATCCCTGTCTAAACTGAACAAATTCTTCAGTCCAAAGGAGGTTTGGTTTAGACAGGTTTAACTGTAATGGAAATAGTCAAAGTCACATCAATATACTAACCAGATTGTAAGTTTCACTTTTATTTATCTCTTATATCGATGTTTGTGTTTTTGTTTCAATACATTGCCATATATATAGATAGTATTGGTGCAGTCTTTGTGTGTGAGGCTTAAAAACTGGGATAAAAGCAAAGTTCAACAGGAGTGAGCGAGTTAATGAATGTTATTTAATGCCAATTCAGCAATTTTTCAGCTATATCATGGCGAGAACAAATTAATTTTCAACGAGATGATGATGAGGTTCCCTTTGTTTTAGATCAACATGCCGAGTTGGATTTTTGTAGTGCTAGCTCACTGAAACAACAGTCCGTGTGAAGACATGTCGTTCCTCTTTTCCGACTGAGTTTTTGGGGCCGAATATCAGCCCCAGTCCCAATGTGAAAAAGGCTATTTTTTTCCCAATTTGATGGGGGAAAATTCCCAATAGCGTGGTGATAAAATTATTCGTAAAAATCGTTAATGAAAGCTTTTTCAGATGAAATTACAAGTCAAACATTTTCATTTTTATAACCTGGTTACTGTTTGCTTTGATTATGTAAGCGAAATACCGGGAACCAGTGCGGTATATTGGATCGCTTGATTTGTTGAAAGTGACGTGTACCGGAATGCGGTATAACTTCAGAAAAACGAAATCGGAAATGGAAGTATTTGGAATAAATTTTATATTCGATAAATTTAATAGGCTATAAAAATAGTAAATATGTCCTTTGATTTACGTTACTTGATATTTTGTCAATTCATTGGGAATATAAAAACGGAAAACAGTTGATGAACCGGAATATGCGAATTATTGACAATTGAGTTTTAAAAGTTAAAAACAAAAATGTCACGATGTTGTATAATTCTAAATAATATGCTAAAAAATTACCACTAAAGATGGAAGCAAGTACAGGTAACTTGAATCCTTTCCTCTGGATTAAAGGAAAGTGTTTACTGTCTGCGAGCAATGAGGTCGATGACGTTAATAAAGCTAGTGAAACTGTTTGTGCTTTGAAGTGAGTCTGACCCACTGCTAGTGCTAGGCACTACCGGTGGTGTCTTTGAACTATCTAATCCCATTTAAAAAAAAACTATTCCAGGTATTCCCACTTACAAATAACAATAGGTATTGTTACAGTTAATTTGCTGTTTTTGCAATTAGTATCTAATTAATTATTACCTGTCATTTACCTGTATTTTATGTCAAATATTGTAGAAAAAGTCAAAATATTAGCCGAGTGAAGTTTAAGTGTTATTAATACAACCCTGAATACATGTAAAATAAATTAGAAATAGGAATGAAACATTTTTTTTTTCATATGGATTGAAATTTAAGTCAGTATGACATAAATGGTAACATATCACTTAAAAATATTTGTACCTTTGAAAAAAATATGAATCATAAGAATTTCATTAAAAAAAAATGAATAGTAACAAACATAAGCTAAGACATGCTTGTTTATTATTTCATGTAAGTTTTGTGGTCATTCTTTCTTCATCACAATAATTTGTTACTGTTGGCATTAACCTTAAATCGGTACAGTATGATCACTATTCTATTACTGGACATCCAAACTAACAAATTTACTCTTCCCATCTTTTCCCAATTAACATAATTTATGTGCTAATTTTCCCAATTATAAGGGACCCGGGCCCCAGATACAAATGAGTAGGAAAATCACTGACATTATTCTGATTCTGAGTCAACCAGTCTCTGCTCTTTCTCCTTAATGTGGCATGCTTAGCGGAGAAGCAACAAATACCAAATTTATAGTCTTTGGTTTGACCATTACGCCACTGATGTGGTTAAGTTCAACAGGATAAATTGGTTTTGCTTGTATATCATCAAAATAAGAAACAATAGTTGTTGATGGAAATGGAATGGAAGAAGAAAGTAAGATGATAAAGTGAAAAACAAACAATACCACACTGTCCGAACAATTCCAAAATCAAATATCAAAATCGTAACGAGAGACAAAATTGATACCCCTAACATACAAATATGTGACGTCTCACTTTTCTGGCTTAGTACAGGCACTTCAATAAAAAGTGGATGTACATGTAGCAATGGTCATTATATAAATAGAAACAGCACTTTTGTAGGTCGAGACAGACATTATCCCAAGTAACACAGCGAGTCTGAATGTTGGATGGACTGACATGTTCTGCAAGCTAAAAATTTTGTCAAAAATGTTATACCTTCATTTAAAACGCATTTCAAAACTCGTCCTTTATGTTCATAGCCATGTACTGCTCTTATACAGTTCTTAGCATCTGAAAGGTGTCTGAATGTTACAAAGGCAAACCTGAAAATATATATTAAAGACAATGTATTTAAGTACATGTAACATTCAGACAAATCAGTGTCTCCAGAGAAATTCTGACAACAAACCTAATACAGAGAAGAAAGTGTTCTCTGATGAAAAAAAAGGAAACCCCCTATATATAGTGTCCAAATACCCTCATTTTCTAGCTGTAAGGACCAAGTTTGAAACATTTTATTTCCAAATATTTTGTTAAAAAAGAGGAAATCAGCTGATCAGAGGAAAACTTTCGTCTCTGCAAATATCACTGATCTGATTGCGACCCTCTCCTTCCATTACCAACACATCTTTGCCAGACAAGGGTTACCATTCACCTTCCCTCCTTACCACCCCTGGCCATGTTAGCTGTAATTTATTGATTCCCACACACTGCCATCTTCTGGATTTTGTCACTTGCATCTATTATAATGATATAATTTTCAACCAATCAGTACAAGGCATTTACTTCACCTCGTGTCAAAATATGTCCAGTTAACTGAATACATTAAATACTTAAAGGCATACAGGCTATCAGAATTGAATTTTTTGTTTATATTAAAAGTTGCCAATATTCTATGTTTTATACTAATAAAATGTTCTGAACAAAAAGCCAGGTTTAAAAAATATGTTATAATGTCGTAATTAGTGAAAAGAATTCGAATGTCTGTTGATGATATCGCCATTAACACGACCTAATTATAAGTCGGTTGCAGTTCTGAGGTTTGCCGAACACTGATAACTGCTATAAATAACCGAGAAAGAATGCTGCATGTAAATTCATTAGAATTAATATAATTTAAGAAATATATCTATGAAATTGAACCAGGGAAAATCAGTTAATATTATATAATGGTATTTAGTAAGAATGACACTTAAAATCTGAAATATGTGATGAAATCAATAAGAACAAACCCAAACTGTGTAAAGGGGCCCGATAAAGGGAAAATTGTGAACAAATTGTATTGCATATTATTGACAACACTTGAGTTGTCTTGATTTATATTTCTTTTTAGAAAAAAAACAGACATGAAGTTCATTATTTTAGTCTCTAATTTAAAAGATATATTACCTAGCATTTTCTCCTGAAAAAAAGAATATATAAAAAACTACGATGCAATTCTACTGTCAACATACGATTCGGCCGAAAAAAGATACTAAATTATGCTTACGTGTTGAAAAATGGAGTAGGTCGGTAGAACATCATTTTAATTTTTACACAAAGCTTGCTGAATCCTCCTTTTTGTGTCGTTTTCGTGTAGAATCCGTCAATGTTTTTGTTCTTCCACGATTCCATTTGTGCCATGTGTATCTTTTCTTCATCAATAAACTATTTCGCACATGCGCAAACGCTTTCTCGAATGAGTTCACTGTCAGGTCGTATAAGTATTGTGCAGGTCAACATTGAATTCTTTACTGAATGCAAGAAAATCAAACAGTGACATATTTCCTTCGTTCTAGGCTATTTACGTATGATATTATGAAAAATTTCAACTGAAATTAGTATAAAACATTGAATATTGGCAACTTTTGATATAAAAAAAAATTCAATTCTGACAGCCTGTATGCCTTTAATATTTACATTTTTCCCATAATAAAAAAACATGTCTATGTACCATGCATTCCGTCTGGTTGCAGCAATTGTTGCCAGCATCCAGTTGAAACCTAACCTTGTGACCATGAAAATCCGTCCAATACGGCCAAGACTGAAGAGGACGGAAGTCAGTTAGTAGCGAAAATTTATACCTGGACTTCACACAATTTTTTTCATTTTCACTAACATTTGTATCTTTGTATGATAGGAATTCAAACCAAATCTAGTTTTGAGGACAATAACAGGGACAAAATTAAGAATATTTGTGGCAGTTGCCAGCAGGCCTCCCTAAAATAGTCCAGCAACTAATGTTGCACATGAAATATTCTATATTTCAGAAGCCAGCTGGGTGGAAATTTTCAGGTGCCTAAACCAAAATTTCGTAAGTCTTGGGTTAATGGGCCATTGCTAAGTATTATTCCTGAATAATTATGTCCCCATTTTGGTACTTTTTTTCATCTAGAGATACAAAACATAAAAGACTGCAAAAAAAATAGCCTAAAAAAAGATCAGAAATCTGACCTAGTATTTTGGGGGTGGGTGTTTTGGTATTTAATGCCACTTCAATAATATTTCAGTGGCGGTCAGTTTTATTTTCAGTAGTACTTTGGTTTTTGTTCAAAGCCAAGTATTTATAGCATATTTACACTTTTCTGGTATTCTCCTTGTTTCTACGATATCTGACATCAATAGGATGGAAGTCCTTGACTAATTCTATAACATCTTCCTATTAATAAAGAACAAAGATATAGCACATTCTTCAGATTACTGAGAATAAGTTTAATTTTTAATGTAAACATACTTTAATGATACATATCAGGGCTTTCAATATTTTTCAAGTGTACAAATTAAATACCTCACTATTTACAGGCAGCACTTAAAATTATTAAAATTTGAACATGAATATCTTATACAACACTCTTTAAAATCAGGAGGTACCAAAGACCATGCTAAACGGGTGAAAGTACCTGGTAAAGACCATGCTAAACGGGTGAAAGTACCTGGTACCACCCTTTATTGAAAGGCATGACATATGCATGAATATCACATTCTAATACGAGTCTTTCTTTCACTTTGTAAACAAACCAGTGATGTATTACTTCGTAAATTATCATGGGCACATGTGCTTTCCTCACATTTAAGCCAGGTAATAAAATCACACACAAAATTATTTACACTGTTAAAAGGTTTGAAAAAAATTGATTTTCACTGAAAATAATCCACATATCCAAAAATTAATTAATATGCGATGTGTAATTAAAATGTGCAAACACAAGATTATTGTTGCGGCTGTTCTATCAATAATGCTTTCCAGTCATAATAAAAGGCTGTTGGCCACTGGTCCCCCGACGCCAAGGTTATATCGTAAGATTAAATTTTGAAACTACTGTAAACTAGAGGGTCAGGTGAGCCTGTATCACTCATAATTCTGAAAGGGGACCATCCAAGGACCATTTTGAAGTAAAAAAAAGGGGAGTAACTCTGGTTAGATTTGTCGAAAAATCATCATTATCGAACTTGACCTAGATATTCATGAGATACAATTACATACCAAACCAAGTTTCAATCTGACTTTTTGTTCACAAGTTATAATTTG
>MJUT01043865.1:248610-262461 GCA_002080005.1 Gigantidas platifrons | reverse complement strand
GACAAAGTATAAAAAGGGATGTAACTCTGGTAAGATTTGTCGAAAAATGATCGCTATCGAACTTGACCTAGATATTCATGAGATACACTTACATACCAAACCTTGTTTCAATCTGACTATTTGTTCCCAAGTTATCATCTGGAAACCAAATATTTAGCAATTTTGAGGTATAAAAAGGGGCAGAACTCTAGTAAAAAAAAGCAGAAAAATTGTCATTATCGAACTTGACCTAGATATTCATAAGATACACTTACATACCAAACCTAGCTTCAATCTGACTTTTCATTCACAAGTTATCATCTGGAAACCAAAAAGCACACGGACGGACGGACGATACCCATTTCTATAGTCCCCTTCGACGAAGCGTCGGGGGACAAAAAAACATGTTGATGAGTTATCATCTGCTCGAATTTGGCAGAATGAAAGATGGAACAGCCAACCTGTGTAACATAAATTGTGTGCGACCTTGCCCGCGAAGGTAAATATAAATTATCGCTTTTCTCGCTACCGTTGGGGATAAAACCCAAATATCCTGCCAACCCATGTTAAAATTCACAACACAGCATGGATTCCATGATTTTTTTCTTATATATACAATAGTCTATAGAACAGTGTAATAGTTAGCATGCTTGCATTAGAGTGGGGGTCAAACCAAAGACTATAAAATTGATGTTTGTTGCTTCTCTGCTAAGCACATAGCATTAAGGGGAAAGAGCATAGACTGGTTAGCTCTGAATCAGCAGACTGTTGTTTCAGTAAGCTAGCACTATAAAAATCCAACTAACAGTGTTTTCATTTGAAGCCGGGAACCGGCGCATTTCACCGGCTATTGCTATAAAATCCCCGGCTATGAATTTTCCAAGCAAAATACATCGAGTTGTCTTTTCTGCAAGTTTGTCATTTGACGGCATATACTCTCGGAGTGAACATGGGATTATATTATTCGGGGATTGAAAACAAATCTTAGTGTTTGAGCTTGGTTACGACTTGACCTTAATTTCGTGTATGAAAAAGCGCTGCTGTGACAAAGAAACGAGTCGATGGCCAATTTTTTCTTTCGGCCTCAAATGTTCTCGTCCCATTTATAATATTTCAATTACTTCCGGTTTTTATCTAACGGTTTCGTTTACTTCAGAGGGTAAATATGCAATGACCGAAGGCTGAAGAAGGGAAGAATTAATTATTTCTTTATGTTAAAACATTACGATTCACAGTAGGAATAATAAATAAAAGTTTAATCATTCCAACGGAAGATTTGAGGCCAACTAGCTTTGGTCCGAATGACATTGATAACATCGACGAAGCGGCAGAAATCATTATTGAACTTTTGTCCAAAAAAAGCAAAAAGATGATGAAAATAATTTGAATTAATTAATTGAAAGAGTGAAGGGAATATAACCCATTTTTATGTTTTCTAATAAAGTAAACATGGTCTGATCTTGTAACTTTGTATCGGTATGGAAAAAGGGGGTACTATCGAATACGAAGAGCACCAGTCCAAGAGTAGACCGGTAAAACTTAGTTTAGTTGTTCAGACCACTAAATATTTTCATTTTTTATTTAGAACTACATTTGTATATAAAATAAATTGCAGGAATTTGATTCGGACTAGTAAATTAAAATGTTCATTTCGGGAACAGGATCAGTAAGATGCCACATTTCTTTTAAAGTTCTGACTTGAATATCTCGAATGATATTGCAAATATTCGATGTCCCTAGTCATTTTCAAGAGTCCCCTGTCTGACATTATTTTGATTTTCTGTTTGAGGACATGGGATATACATGTATATGCCACGTGGTATATGCATTAACATGAAAAAGTATCTAGTCTGTCAAACTATAGACTATGTATATGCAGATGTCTATGACTGAATACAAAGAACTGTCTATCCCCTTCTGAAGCACATGCTTGAATTCTCCCTTAAAATATTTTATGGGGGTTTGGTCATTTGTAATTGTATATTTTCAAAATAAAAGTTTATTGAAATGTACAAGTCTTTGACAACTTTCATTCTTCATTTTGTATTGATACTGGTTTGCGGTTACATTAACAATCAGATTCTTGAATATTACTTACTTTGAAAGTTCTTTTCTGTTATTAAAAAAAGTTAAATGCATACTTTACATATGTATTTCAAAATCTTAAGAGAGAAATTACAGCAAGAATATAGAAAAGGCTAGCAAATTAACAAGTATATTCTTTAAATGTGCATTTAATATGATAATATAAGCTTTAACATAAGAAATTCATAATGATGCTATTTTAATTATTCAAAAACTGCAAAAATCTGAATGCTGATATAACTTCATACTACAATTTATGTCAAGGAAATGAAGCAAACACCAATATTATCAAATCTTTATTTTCAATAGTACATATGATAATCATAGGGGAAGTCCATATTTCTTTTCTGAATGATCAAGTATATTTCTACTGCCTACCAAACTTGTACATTTATCTTTGACCTGAAAAATTGCAGAACCATGTGACATCTTTTTCAGAAATAACAATGGAAAATGACTGATGGTTGTTAATCTTGAGAAATCATCATCAATGAAAAATTGTTCAATGGTCAAGAAGATTTTTTTTAAGTTAGGAAACATTCTCAAAAGCAAGTCAAAATTCACCAAATCAAAAATCGGCTGGGATGCTTCCACCTGCACCCTTACCAGGGCTTTTCACTGAACCCACTGGGGGCCTTCTGACTCCCGGCCAAATTTTCTCTCCATCTATAATTCTAAAATCTCCTCCTATCAAAATTTGTAGTGAAAACACTGAACTAACAGAGGTGTTTACCCCAAATGAAGGCTATCAGTAGTATTGGCCAGTTTTATCAGTAGTTTTGGACCTCTGTCAGTAGTATCACCGTTGACACGAACTTTCTAGGGGGGTCTGAATTTTTTTTTTAAATTAGATACCATTTCCTGCATTCTGACAGTATCTGAGTCATGCTTTGAAGATACTAAAGAAAGCAATTTTATAGGATTTATTAAATTTGTTTCTGAAATAAATGACAGAGACATTTGTTAAACTCAGTGATGTCCTATTAGCATAATGTATGTTATTCAGTTAAGTAGTAGTTCAGCTGCACTATTAGAATAATATAATTAATTCAATTCTACTAGCTACATGTACATCAGTTCGATCATAGTAACTATTGTTTACAAAGTTTTTAATTTCACTCACAAAAGCTTATGACACAGACACCAATGATACCAGAACATACCTGGATGGGTTCAGAAAAAATGGGCTACAATGACCCCAAGTCCAAAATTAAAAACAAAAATTTGGGCAGCACTTCCCCTAGAAAATAAGGTTTTCACCCCCCCAAACCATATAAATCCCGGACCAAAAAGAAGGGAATAAAGAAAGAAAACGAGAGGTGTGGGTCAGGTTCATTTAAAAGATATGAAACCATATAGAAGTGTAAAAATGACTACAAACCTTGAGCGATCTTTGAATCATGAAACATAATTTTGAAAGCCCCACAAATGATTTCATAGACATGTTCGTTTGTTTCATGGTGTTTAAGTTCTTATGACTCAACGTGTCTTTTACAATCATTTTTTCCAGCATGACTGCACGAAAAATCAAACTTGCACAAGGTGCAGTGCACCATACATTCTCCATGTTTGGATGCCGTCAAACAAGGCCACAAATCGTGATATGAGTCTTTATACTTCTGCAAAGTTTGTTTTCTTTTCTTTGGCGGCGTACGATTGACATCGTGATCTTCTTCCTCAAAATCCAGAACCTTTGCAGCTTTGGCTGCTGACATCTTTTCATTTCGGATTTTCAAGCGAGCACATTTTTCAAACGCTAAGCATACGATAAATTAGAAGAATTCCGAATGCATTCGAAGTCTTGATCGCTTTAACGTTTTATACGTTGATTCATATATACAAGTATTCAAGCCCTTCGTGGAAAATTAAGTGTGGGAAATTATAATTTCGAAATGCCACAGAAACCGTACTTTCGCGAACAAATCCGTAGTCCGTATTTTGCATCTCAAATCCGTGGTAAATACGGAAAATCCGTAGCAGTAAACATCTCTGAACTAAGCGTGCAGATCTAGTACAAAACGGACATCATTATCATCTCATCGAATGTAACTTGTTCTCCCCATGATTAGTGATGGGGAATCGGAAAATTTTCATAATCGATTATCGGCAATAATCGGAAGGGCATAATCGATTATTAATCGGAAAATAGTTAAGTCTTAGAGCATTAATATATTTCAGATATTGTTGTATATTGTAACTACTAAACTGAATATAACTTTTAATGTGTTTTAATGTGCCAAAACACGACCAAGGTCCTATTATTTAAATGTCAAACTAAAGCCTACATTTAAAAGGTCATACACACAGAAGATTAAGAGAATGAAGTTAATTTGTGATGCACGAAAAACATTGATATGCACATAAAACTTGAGTGTTTACTTGGCAATTCAAAAAAATTTTATGTTGCAGAAAAACATTGTCAAACATTTTTTTTAAACACAGTGAACATGGTAAAACAAAATTCAAACAACATGAATTGGAAACCAAATTAGAAACAGACTAGAACCTAGCATTTTCAATTTATGTCACCATATTATATACATGTAAGCAATATTTCAGGAATCTACCAATATCAATTTTTTGGTTCAAAATCACAAGGACAATGTTTTTTGGACTTAGCCTACACCTTTTTTTATTAACTATTTGCAGGGCTCACCACACATAGTAAAAACAGGACGACTTGACTTGAAGTGAGGGAAAAGCTGGGAGACTTCCGAAAATCGATCCAAATTTTAACGTTTCTTTCCCCACTACCGCATGTTCCCCTACCTTTCACAAAACGAACATACTGGCTACTGCACAATGATCATAAAAAGGATGCAATTAACGAGTTTGGAATAAAATATTCAACATCAAATCCTGTATGGGTCAAATTTCAGGAACATGGGAGCTCCTTTTATGTGAATATTGAAGAAAAAGCATGATTATTGGTGAGCCCGGTATTTGTCCATACAAACTCAATACTCTTTCAGATAATCCTGGTAAACTTAAATACATGATGGCAAGTTTGTGATTCAAGCCGTTGTTTGTTTCAGCCATTTTGACTTTGATTAACGTAATTTCTAATACGGATACCGGAAACGGAACCAAAAATCCGGAATCGGCGATGTCGGCGATATTCGATTATTGATTTTGGAATCGATTATCAGCATCGTTGCCACTCAAACGACCGTTAATCGATCATCGGCGATAATCGTTCCATCACTACCCATGATATAGCAGAAACATTTCTTATTTGGCATCAAATAACAATCAATCACTCACTCAGTGAAAACAATTCAGATTCCTGTGATTCAATAAATAAGAGTATCCCTATGCAGGGTTTGACACTAACTTTCAAGGCATACTAGTCCGAAGTACTATTATAAAAAATAAAGTTTTTAGTCCTACTAAGAATACAACAGTCTGAATTTGGTTCAGACGAGTTTTGTTCATAAAACGATCAATTTTCACACAAAACTTTCAAACACTAAAAAAGTATGTATCAACAGTCAACTTTTTACTCACCCTGAGGATCTAACGAAGTAAAGAAGTTAACTAGTCCATAGGAAATTTAACTAGCCTCGGGTGACAGGAGTAGCATTAGTGTTGAACCGTGCTATGTGTCTTTAATGGTCTGCAAGACAGGTGTCATAGAAACTTACCTGGACAACAATTGAGGCCAAATTTCCAATGAAAACCTCTGTATATCCATTTGGACCTACAAAAAACATCAAAGGAATTCATTTAAATATAAATGCACTCAAGAGCCTGCACAACTAATCTAATTTTAAAGTATGGAATTTAAGAGAAATCTATGTAAATTAAAGTAGATAAATTTCAGAAACATTTGGCTTGAACCTCATCTTCTTCAAATGGGCCTTAACTGCATCGGTGGCATAATGGTTAGCATGCTCGCTTCAAGTGCGGTAGATCATGGGTTCGAGCCCCGGTCGGGTCAAACCAATGACTATAAAATTGGTATTTGTTGCTTCTCCGCTAAGAACGCAGTATTAAGGAGAAAGAGCAAAGACTGATCGGCTCGGAATCACAATAATGTGTCCAAGTGGAGCGACATGTCTACCCGCGGATTGTTTGATCTAGCACTATAAAAATCTAACTCAGTGTGTTGGTCTAGAACAAAGCGAAACCTCATCGTCATCTCATTGAAAATTAATTTGTTCTCACCATGATATAGCTGAAAAATCAGCAATGCACCAAAGGTGCAAAAGTAGAGTTGCGAACATGTAGATGGACAATGTGACCTTGACCTTTGACCTACAAACCTTAATATCAATAGGCTTCCTCCTCTCACCATCAGGCATGTGTGTACCAAGATTCATTTAGATCCGACATTTCGTTCTTAAGATATCGTGTGGAAAGAAGAAAAGAATCTAATTTTTGTTCTATTTTTAGAAGTTGTGACCTTGACCTTTGTCCTACAAACCTCAATATCGATAGGCTTCCTCCTTTCATCATCAGGCATGTGTGTACCAAGTTTCATTTAGATCTGACATTTCGTTCTTAAGATATCGTGCGAAAACGGAAAAAGTATAAAATTTGTGTTCTATTTTTAGAAGTTGCGACCTTGAACTTTGTCCTACAAACCTCAAGGCTTCCTCCTCTCACCATCAGGCATGTGTATTAAGTTTCATTTAGATCTTACATTTTGTTCTTAAGATATCGTGCAGAAACGAAAAAAGTATCAAATTTTTGTTCTATTTTTATAAGTTGTGACCTTGACCTTTGTCCTACGATCTTCAATATCAATAGGCTTTCTCCTCTCACCACCTGCCATGTGTGTACCAAGTTTCATTTAGATCAGACATTTTATTCTTAAGATATTGTGCGGAAACGAATCGACTTAGTCGCAACTCAGCTAAAAATTGCTGAATTGGCATTAAACAATCGCTCACTCACTCACTCAAATGGACCTACCAAATATACTAGTATATAAAATGGTCCAAACATGGAGAAATGTAACTAGAGGCTCACCTGAATCTGAAAGAAATATAACTATTAAAACCAGACTATAAATAAAAATTCTGAATTTTGGGTGTTGGCCCTATTTTGATCCCCTTATATCTTTGAGTCATAAAAAATCAATTAGCATACTATATAAGGATAATTTTATCAGGAACATAAAGAAAAAAACACATCAAGATATGTTGAAAAAAAAATGCTCCACATGCAAACACAGACAACACACAATCTGACACTTTTCAGGCCTCGTTTCTTTCAGGTAATTCTGATCAACAAAATAGGACTTTTTTTTAGAGAACCATCCAATGAACATTCCTACTACGTTTGGCTGGTTTCAGAGAAGAATATAAGAAACAGAAAACACCCAATTTGACACCGTTGGGCCTCTTGTTTCTTTTGTAATTCTGATCACTTTAATTTAATTTGTGTTTAGGCCATGCAAAGTTAATTACTTGGTTCTCAGGCCCTTTTTTGTCAAAATTGATGAGGGAGGGCGGTATTTTTTTTATATCCTTTTACTGCTGTAAAAAGTGATGAGGGAGGCATTTTTTCTTCTTTTTTTTTGTGAAAAATATGGCAATGTATAAATCTTTTCATTACTTTATTGAAAATTTCAATTTTATTTCTTCCGATGGTGGCAGAAACATCACAAGTGGTTAATTTTTATGGAAACGTCCAATCCGCTGGTCCCAACGTACCATTTTTTATCTCCGTAAACAATTCCAATAAGGTACAAGCTTCGGAGAAGCCCCCTATTATGTTTCCTGGTAAAACTGGCAAACATTTGTGCCGAATTTGCACAGAAACGATTGACATTTTGTCTAAATGTCAAACGGAAACACGTTTTTTATTTATACATTGTCATAACGATGCTTTAAATCTCATTTAAGCATGATGCGTTTTAAAGCGTTTCACTGACCATGCGATATAAGAGAAAAACGGATGCGGTTGTTTTTTCCGTACGGACAGCGCTACCGCATTTAATTTAATTTTTTTTTTTTTACTATTTTTGCAAAAAAATCGGCAATGCGGCGACGAATTTCCACATGCGGGCGGGCCTGAGAACCAAGAAATTAACTTTGTATGGCCTTAAGTGTAAATATGGATTCTCCTTCAGTTGCCCGTGGGTTACGATATTTCTACACTCAAGAGAGCTAAACTAAAAAATTTTAACCACAGCCTTCAGGCGAGTGGTTAAAAATTTAATTTGTGTTTAAGTGTAAATATAGATTCTCCTTCAGTTGCCCGTGGGTTATGATATTTCTACACTC
Organism: Gigantidas platifrons; assembly: GCA_002080005.1. NCBI lineage: Eukaryota > Metazoa > Mollusca > Bivalvia > Mytilida > Modiolidae > Gigantidas > Gigantidas platifrons. The sequence continues at coordinate 254,164 of MJUT01043865.1, read as the reverse complement.
AAGAGAGCTAAATTAAAAATTTTAACCACAAGCCGTCAGGCGAGTGGTTAAAATTTTTAATTTAACTCTCGAGAGTGGAGAATTTCTCTCACGAGAGGAAGAAATCCCAGATCTTCAATAAGGACGAGTGCAAGTACCTGTTTCTTCCGTTTCAACTTAAAAACAAAGCATGTCAATGTCATGTTTACTACACAAAATTACAATGCCACATGCAATGCAGTAAATACACACTTATTTAAAACCGCATTAAATCTATTAGGGGAAATCAGTTAAAATTCAGGTATAAAATTGATATTTGAAGCTTTTTTAGATGTACATTTGTACTAAGACGACAATTTATATTACTGCAGCAGTCGTAGAAGCGGACTATTGATTATACTCGGCCGATTTGATTGGCTGACAATGTCATGTAAGACAAGGTCATGCACAGCTGTCTTTATGGCTTGTCTTACATAGGAAACGCATCAAAACGGAAGAAATTTTAATCCTCTAGAGGATTACAGATTTTTCCACCACTGGTTCAGCGGGGTTAAACGATGTCATAATGGGAGAATATTGTATAGTCTCTCATGTTCATTTAGAGCTAGATCATTTCTCACTTATCTTACTACTTTACCTTCAGTCTTCTCATTATGATTAATAAAATCCAACTCTGACATATTTCTATTAAGATCCCATGAATCTTCCTCCGAGGCTTTGTGGTCTGTACAATTATCCGTCTGTGATGACACGAATGAATGTTTTACAGGTAAACTTTGATGCTTCTGCTGTGTTCTATCATGATTAAATCCAGGCCAACATATTTGTTTGCAAGTTGTATCCGAGTCTGATTTCTTTGTGGACAATCTTTGATACGATGCCGAGTTGTCATTAACATCAAGATCGGGACTAGTCGTAAAACTGGTCAAAAGATCATTCATGGACTTTAAAAAGTTACCTTTAAAAAAAAATAATAATAATATATAGTATTAAATGTACTGGGATAGTTTTAGCAGTTTACAGTGCTCAACAGTAGGGGTAGTCTGATAGCCTGGAACAAGTAAAGTTAGCTTAAATATATTTTATTGCCCAAAATCGTGACAATAGGATTTGATATATAAACAATATATACAGATACAATGGAACATAAATATACAAAAGCTACAATCTTCATTATTAATTAAAAAAAAACATGAAATATATGAGTGCAACACAATTTGCTATTTGCCAAATGACAAATCCTTTACTATAATTTGACTAGTATGTAGAACACACCTTGACCTAGAGTGAAGAAAATCAATAAATATTATACAATGTAGATGGATTACAGACATATCGAAAATCCAAGACAACTTGTCTGACATGAGGTCAGGCAATTTAAAAAAAACTGTTTGACCGAAAGAAAATTTGTCTGACCGAATAAAAACCTAAAATGCCACCACATATTCCGTATCGCCATTAAAAACTCATTTATTTGTTTAACATGTTTCATGTGTTTACTTCAAGAATATTTTTTTAGGTATTCAGTTATTTCGTGACATTCTCAATATTTGTTCAAAATTAAAAAGCTCATCTTGGAAATCATCAGTCATCTTCATAGTCATCATCATCATCAATGTCTTTGTGGAAAAAAAATTATGATTTGTTGTGAAAAATAATTCTGTCCAGACATTAAATTCACCCCCCCCCCCCTCCCTTCTTTTCCACCTAAGATAAGAAAATGATGGTTTACCAATACAAGAACACTTTTAATATGTGAGCGTCAGCGAGCTCTTTATGGTATAAAAGATGTACTTAGAATTTTTTTGACAAACATGGCCTCACATACTGACGGATAAAAAATAATTCTGCGTTTTTAACCTCTACCCAGAGTTTTCGGTCCTTACACTAAGTCTCATACCCGTCTGATACCACTGAAACCCGGAATCCGTGTGTAATAAAAGTCATTTTGTTAGCTTGTTTGACTTATATTGATATTTTTTAATTGATTAAATCTCTTCTGACATACTGACAAGAATTTTTGTTTCTACGCGGAAGTTAACTTTTGAGATTTCGTAAGGAACGACAACTCGATTGAATGAGACTAGATTCGGTCCTAAAAAAAAGTCGTCCCGCCCCCGATATATCTCGGCCCAAAAAATCTCGTCACTTTTTGATGGACTGGATGAGTGTGAAATTGCCAGATAATTTTCAGATTCGCGAGCATTCTAGGCAGAGCTTGTTTCATATTATTTTTATAGAATGTTATTTTTAATGTGGTCATATAAAGTAAATAAGTTATTGTTTGTTTTCCTTGCCAATAACTCTCTGGAAGAGATGCCGACTCAGATGTGAACACATTATCTTTCGGTTTCCGGTTCGTCCGTATTGTATTCCTCAAATCATGAATCTTTCGTACCTAAACCATGTCGGACCATTAAGTTACGATTTTTTTTTTTATTACAAATGACAATGTACCAAGAAATTAGGTTTTAAGAACATATTCAATGAAGAATACAAACTTTATCAATCTGAAGAAACTTACGAATATATATTTTCAAAATGAAATTAGTGAAAATGATAATCGTTTTGGTTTATTTTAAATACCGATCTAGTCGAATGCCGATCTATGTTTGGGGCGAATTATATTTCTTTAAGGGAAGTTACTCGATTAGGATTATGCAATGGTCAAGTTTAGTTATTCACAGAAAACGCTTATTTAAAGAAATAAACATGCTATTGCAAGAAAGATCGACTTTTAAAGACACTGTTTGACGGACCGACAAAGAGAAAATTGTTTCCTGACCAAAGTAGAGAACAAATTTTTACCAGACTTTCGGACCGATATGCCGAAAACATTGTCGGACCGGCTTGATTTTTACCTGTCAGGTCCGACGGTCCGGCATATTTCGATATGTCTGGGATTATTAATTTGGTAAAGATAGGATCTTTTAAAATTTAGTTTCAAAAATATATAACATGATTATTTATTCATGAAGAATTTTTACATAAAGTGCCCACACGTGTGTATTGCAACATCCATTAATTCACACTAGGTCAGCCAAAACCAATCGTCATCTGAATACATTCATAATAAATCAACGGAAAGAAAGGTGACATGTTTCCTTAATATATGTCTGTACAGTAATGAACACATGCCTATATGTGTCTATATTATAAATTTGACTTCCCAACAGCAGGATATTTAAGTCAATGTGTACATTTACAGCTAATAAAGAACTGAACAAAATATTTCTTTGTGCATCAAACCTCTTCCAATACAATACAACATTTTCATCTGCAAAAATGTCATAACCTGTTGGGCAAGTGTTTTTTTAACCTCCATTTTGTAAAGATATTGTAATTTACCATCTTAAATACTCTTAAATAGACATTATAGTATAATGAATAACATTACACTAGAGGCTCACCTGAACCCATTTTTCCTGGTTATTCAGTCATGTTTTAGTTAAATCAAATTTAGCAATATATTTTATGAATTTTTTTTTATTCAAATTCGCATCAGGTCGTATTTTAATGTCATGTGAACAGCATCGTTGGTGTAATGGATAGCATGCTCGTCTGGAGTGCTGTAAGATCGTGGTTTCGAGCCCCGGTGCGTTCAAATAAAAAACTGAAATTTTTGTATTTGTTGCTTCTCCTCTAAGCATGCAGCATTAAAGAGTAAGAAGTACAAAGACGGGTTGGCTCGGAATTGGGATAATATGTCCGAGTGAGGCAACATGTCTACCGACGAACTGTTGTTTCAGTGAGCTAACACTATAACAATCCAACTAAGCGTGTTGGTCTAGAACATAGTGGATATTACCATCATTTCATTGAATGTAACTGGTTTTTGTCATGATATAGCTGAAAATTTGCTCATTTGGCATTAATCAACAATTACTCACTCACTCATTTAATATCATGTGGTCTTGTGAGCTAATGAATACATATAAATTAAGTCAAGTATAGAAAAACACATTGTTACTCAATCTTTTTAAGCGTCAATCTAGTTGATAACCTGATTTTTTTACTCTGAGGTTGAAAGGTATGAATAGCTCTCATGGTTAGATAAGTCCAACAATTTGTGATACAGTAGCCCCCTCTACCTCCTATAAGGCCACTCCTGCCGTCTCTCTCATATCGGCCAGATTTCAGATGAAACAAGATCAGGGATGATTCTGGATAGAAAATAAAATAACAGAAAATTGATGAAAAATAGCTGAAATCATCTACACCCCCCTTTCAAAATGGTCACTTTTAGCCTGTCCTGACTATCCCCGATATTTCGAAAACAAATTTCACAGAAAAATAGCTGAAATCAGTTAAATATCTGAAAAAACCATCACTGCAAGATAGTAAAATACTGCCATATTGTCCCCTTCCAGAGAGGCCATCCTTATTATATAGCGACTTTTTCATTGCTAAAGGGGTGTTCTTACACGAGGGTGATTATGGCACTACCGTACCTTGTAATGTATCTGTATAGGCTGTCAACATTACACAAGAATTCAAAAATTCATCCATTATCTGCATGATATTCATGTAAGATTCCACAAAAAATGATTCATCCTTCACAGATAATAATCTGTTGAATTGTTCGTCTGCCTACAAATCAAATTTAGGTTTGTACATGTACATGTAGTGAAGAACCAATACAATAACTTGTATTTATAATGCAATACAAGATGAAACATTAATTTTGATTGGATATAACTCAACATTGCATATAATTATAAAATGGTGATCATAAATAAATACTTTATTTTCACTTAGTGGTACATTTGTAAGTCTTCCAGGGAAGACATGTGTCGCCTACGAACTTATTTTCTTTAGATTACTTCATCATTGAAAGTAACATCATGATGAAAAAGTATATTATTCTAAATTTTGTGATATTAGTGTTCTCCATACTGATGGTCTGTGTCAAATATCAGGAAGCTGGCCTGTGTGGTTCCTGAGAAAAATGTGACAAATTATTTTATGACAAATTTTTCTATATCAAAAATATTATAAGTTCCGTCAAACAGGAAGTGGACATGCGGCAGATTCGAAACTGTCTTACACGATACAGTTCTCCATACTGATGCTCTGTGCCAAATATCAAGAAGCTGGCATGTGTGGTTCCTGAGAAAAATGTGACAAACAATTTTTCTATATCAAAAATATTGTAAGTTCCGTCAAACAGGGAGTGGACATGAGGCAGATTCGAAACTGTCTTACACGATACAGTTCTCCATACTGATGCTCTGTGCCAAATACCAAGAAGCTGGCCTGTGTGGTTCCTAAGAAAAATGTGACAGAAATTATTTTGTGACGCCGACGCCAGATAGTGATCCCTATATATGTTGCCTCTGCGTAACGCAGGCGACATAATAAGATGCCCAACCAGGTACATCATGCTATGTATACGGATGGAGCAGTAGACATTTCAGTCACTCGTCTGCCACTTCTAACATTGGTTTCTATCCTATTTTGCTTGCCACATCATTTCATTATGATAATCAGGTCAGTAAAATACTCATGTTCTTCCATAAAAAATCTAGAATGTAGCAGAAATGTCATCCCTATGACTTAGCAGATATTGATGTTT
>MJUT01043865.1:194523-211892 GCA_002080005.1 Gigantidas platifrons | reverse complement strand
ATAAAGTTTTTCGAGAGAATTTCTATCAAGGCTATGCTTGAGCATACGTAAGATATTTAACCGAGAACAGGCTGTCGAGTAAATTTATTTACATGGTCTTTCCATACACCCTTTGAATTAAGGTTCAAACCAAGATGTTTGTGCACCAAAGTATTTTCTAAGGCATTATCATTAAGATACAGAGTTGGAATGTTGACGTCTTGCTTTCTCGTAAACAACATTGATTTGTTCTTGGTAGAGTTAAATGTTACTCCCCAGTCAGATGACCAAGAATAGAGGCTATCAAGATCTGAATTAAGTGATTCGGCAGCTGTTTCATGATTGTCAACAATACAGTAGAGCGAAGTATCATCTGCAAATAGTTTTATTTTATTAGAGACAACATCCAGTATATCATTGACAAACAATAAAAACAGATACGGGTCCAATATAGATCCCTGTGGGACACCAGCATTGATGGAATTCCACGTAGAATTGTATCCATCCATACATACACGTTGTTTTCTATCTGACAAGTAACTACGAAACCAATTTAATAATTTATCCTTAATGCCATATTTTCTTAGTTTGTATAGAAGACCAGAATGCCATACTCGGTCAAATGCCTTAGAAACATCACAAAATATAAGTCTAACATCTTTGCCTATATCTAAATTCTTCATAATGTCGTCATATATAATCAAAAGTTGGTTAACAGTAGAATCCTTGTGACGAAATCCAGACTGATCATCAGTCAATACATTATTTTGATATATATAGTTGTGAAGATGCTTGAATATTATTTTTTCCAACATCTTACCAAAACAGTTGGTAACAGATATGGGTCTATAATTACAAGCACTATCACTACCACCCTTACCTTTATAAATTGCTGTTACATTTGCCATCTTCCAGTCACTAGGCACAACGCCATAGTATAGACTTTTATTAAATAGAATAGTAAGGGGCTTTACCAATGGCTTGAAAATGGTTTTTAACCGTTTGGGTGGAAGCTTGTCCGGACCACCTGGTTTTGAAATATTAAGTATTTCAAACTTATCAATAACTTCCCGCTCGTTAACAACAATATCTGAGAGCTCGCAGTGTGCAAGAGGAGGAACATTTGGTAAGTCGGGCTCTGTCTCCAGGGTAGATACTGATGCAAAATAATTGTTTATAGCACATGCTTTTTCTATGGGATGATAAAAAATATCACCATTAACCTTAATAGGACTTTTTACATGATTTACATTTTTAACTTTTGTAACACCCTTGGCAATACGCCACCATTTTCCCGGAGGAACGGATTTATCTACCAGAGAATTCTGTAAATTTATAATGTACATCTTTTTTGCATCTCTAATCATTTCAATAACTTCGTTTCTTATTTTCCTAAAATTTTGCCAGTCACATTTCTATTTTTGGCTTTTTTGCGGAGACGATTCCTTTTTCTCATTTTACACTTTATATCGTTTCTAATCCAGGGTTTGTCATTTGGGCGGATACGAATTGTCTTTTGTGGGATATACATATTTATAGCATAAGTAATCTCCCCATTAATATTTTCATTTATTAAATTAACATCAGCAGTGTCATCAAATCTACCCTCCCATTCAATATCTTGCAAGTGCTGTTTAATGGCTTCATAATCACCATTGTCATAGTCGAATACTGTCTTCGTGTAAGATTTTTCACGAGGAGTAGTAAACTTTAATTCTACAACAGTGGGACAGTGGTCACTACAAAAATTTGTCAAAACATAACTGTCTTTGACGATGCCAAAGTTATTAACAAATATTGGATCAATAAGATTAGATGATGTAGGAGTGATTCTCGTTGGTTCTGTGATAACATTTGTCAACCCAAGTCGTTCACAAAGCCTGGATAATCTGTGATTTTTACTCATAGTAATTAGATCTACATTGATATCTCCCAACAATATAACATTTTCAATATCTGAATCAATACAATTAGTAAAAAGGTTATCTAAATGATCCCAAGAGGACACCCTTGCATTAGGTGGTCTGTAGAAACACATTAATAAAACTTTTCTGTTATCAGAAACACATTCAACACATACAGATTCTATTTCATGTAGTTCTAAATCAGAACGACGTTTAACTAGAAGATTATTCTTTATGTACAAAATGATACCTCCCCCTTGATCATAATCTCTATCTCTGCGAAAAGGTGCAGGGTTGAGATAATTATAAATACAGATGTCATCACTGTTGACAGAGTTATCCAACTTAGATTCTGTAATACATATAATATCATGATCACCAAGTTCAGTGTAAATCAAATCTGTTTTATTTCTGACAGAGTTGACATTTAAGTTTACAATAGATAAAATTACAAGCCTGGTATCTGGAAGTGTCTGGTCCGGGATTTTGATGTATATCATTACTAAGTAATAAGACAACAGATGCCACATGTACAAAAAACATAATATTATTGAAGTTAAAATTATTTCCCATACATGTACTTGGGGACGAAAATCGAAAAGTCAATAGATTATCCATTGTCATATATTAAGTGTATCCTCGTATTTGTCCCCAGTTTAGTACAGACTTGTGAGTAATACAATCGGTAAAACATGGCATAACTGATTATCAAAAAACACTTATTGGTTGCTCTTTTAAACAAATATATATACACAATAATACAATAGAAACTAAAAAAAGTAACTGGTAATAAACTGATTGACATCAGTCTAATACAGCTTTGAAGGATACAAATATCTAACAAGAAGGATGAAATATGGTGAAAAAAAAAGTTGACGAATAAGGAAGGTTCGATCAAGCAAAAATAATCGTATTTCGATCTATGTTTTGGTTACAGTTTTATTCGCACTATAAGGTCGTATGAATGAATACTTCACACTGTGAAAAGAGCGATAACTCGAGCATTTTAATTATCCACAGAAAGAGCAGTGGTCGTCGATTAGCTGAAGAAAGACTTCTCCCTATTGCATTGCAAGGAGCTATTATAAACAACAGATAACTATAAGAGCAATAATAATAATGAAGGGCTGCATCATCAGAGGCCTCGGGCATGTGATGTAACCATTCATTATTAAGGAACGATTATATGTAATAAACTAAATGCATACAATTATGGACTGAACAGGTGCAGATTCAGTGGTGAGGGTAGCTAGCACTCGGCTGTTTCAAAATTTAAAATTTAAGGATATTAGATGGGTTACAGCAAAACAAAAAACATATAAAAAAAAAAAAAAAAAAAAGAGCGGGGAATGCATTATTTTTTCAACAATTCAGGGCACGTCCCTCCTACTAAAGTTTCTGCATCCGCCCATAGTGGAATAGTTAGTAACTGCAATTGCTGGATGATTGGATGATTGCAACCCCAGTGGCCGTAGGCATGTGGTGCAACCATTCAGAAGGTATAGAAAAAATGTGTTTAAATACTCTCAATATTATAATGTCTATGACAATCTGTATCAGTCAATAGGGAATATACATATTGCTTTAATATAAAAAGAAAGATGTTTATCTTTATTCAACAAAGAGCAGAAGTTTATATTTTGAACGATATGGAGGAGCACTTAGTTACTTTTTGAGGATTGTCTGGATCTTGAACGGTCACTGTCTCTGGCTGCTGGGGTTGATGTGAAACTACCAGGTCTGAAGATAGGAGCACTGGCATTAAGAGCACCTGCAAAATCTTGTTGCGAGGGATGGATGATTGACAAGTTACCATTAGTATTTGTATGCGGATATTGAAGAACTGCGACAGATCGGACTCTGTACTAATCAACACAGTCTGTGTATCTTCCTTGTTACATACAAAGATCCTGCCATCAGAGGTCCAACAATTCTTAATCAATTTGTCGTTGTATAACTTGCGAGTTTGTTTGAATAGATTGACCCTCTTTGTTGTGAGTGCCTCATTTACATATATCTTAGATATGTTGCCTGGTATGTCATTTCTCTCTTTTAGATAGCTTTTATTGCGATACACTAGGGCACGATATCTGTAAATAGAAAATCTGACGATGATGTTACGAGGTACACCAGGCTTTCTCTTACCCAGGCGATGTGAACGGCCAATATGCTCTAGGGTCAGCTTCTGCTCGGAGTGTTTTAATATATCAGTGTTGATAATTTTAAGAATTAATTCATCAGTGTCCTCTCGTCAACAGGCTCAGGGACCCCGCAAAATTTTAAGCATGTACATTTGTACGTCTGGAGTACTGTTCCATTTCTTCTAGGCGATCTTCGAGACTATTAATGCGAGTGTGTAGCTGTTCCGTGAGTTCAGCTTGGAATGTAGATACTAGTACATCTTTAATAACTTGGTTTTTTAATAATTCTGAGATGAACGTTTTGAGTGTGTTTTCATCTTTCGATACATTCGAGATAAAATCGCTAATTCCGTTCTTTGTCTTTTAACGGAAAGGGATCGGGTGCGCTGATTCAAGTTGGATGAGCGAGAGGACTGTCCATGTTGACCATGCTTGTTTCCTCCTCTACCCCTTCCTCTATTTGGACCCATTATTTGTAGTTGAGATAAGGTCAAAATATATTACGACTCTGCATGGGCGTTTAAATGTCTATATCTTACTGATTGTAAGCACAACTCACCGAGTAGATTGTAAACAAACGGACAAACATGTCTCTATAAACTCTTGCGAACTTCTAAAGTTTTTATAAACGTCTTATATTGGTATCACATAACTAGGTATTCGTTATATTCTCATAATATTATTTCAGGAGGAAATTAAACCATTTTCATCTCTCTGTTTTTGACGTGTCTGGTCTAATCCGCCATCTTGTTCCGAGAGATAATGTTGGTGATAATACAGCTTTTTAAATGAAATATAAAATGACTTTTATTAACAGATTGACTCATTCAAAACGTTTGTGCATACAGTAGAAAATAGGTCTTTCATAAAATTCATTCATTATTGGGTTTCTGTTAACTGTGAAAAACTTTTGGATTAAAATGGAACCGTGACTAGTTCTGGCAACGTATCTACCAACAGAGAAAACTGCCTAGCTTATTGTTGCTAACTGTGTTACCCTCTTGAAATAAAGTCATTACTTACTTACTTACTTACTTCTTCACATGTACATATTTTCTAAACTCGAAAAACATACAATGCAGCCATTCCGTATGACTTTCATGCAATCATATGTGATCATTGTGCAGCTTCCGTCTTTGAAAAAAAATNAACTTTATTTTTTTCAATTTTTTTCCACATATTTCACTTTAGCGGAGAATGAACGTTATATCGTTAATCGTGTTACGGATACTACGTACATATTCTAGTGTTATCGTGTAATTTTAAAGCGCTCAAATGAATTTGATCCGAATTTTCAACAAGGATAGCGCCATTTTTATTGACGACCAAGAAATGAAATTTACATTTACGTCGAAAATGTGAGGGAGAAAACTGAAGTACAAAGATATTCTAAGCGTATTTATTACACATTCAAGATATATTTATTTAAAGTCGGAAAACAATTTATATATGTACTTCTTTCTGTTGTAATATGAGTAGGCATGGCCTATAGAGAGGACGTTTATAAGTATTTGAAATTAAATGATACTAAAAATACCTTTACATTTTGAGTATAGGCCCTATACCTAATATGAATACTGGCTCACACCTTTATACAAAGCATTGAAAAAAATATGTTTTGACTTGGTAAGAAAACAAATAATTTAGTTTGATTGCAATTGGAAAAAAATAAAGATGTGTCCAACTGTTTAAAAAAAAATTCAGATCAGTACAAAAAACATAACCCTCCCCCTTTTCAAGTTAAATGGTTGTTCCCTTTGTAATACTTTATACAACAGGAGCAGCTCTTCAACCTATTAAACATTTTTTTTATTCTTGTTAGACTTGAACTAACATCTTCTAGCTTGTAACTACATGTAGATGTAATTCTTTATACCACAGCTCTTCAACCCATAAAACATTTTTTTCTGCTTCTGGTTAGACTTGAACTAACATCTTCTAGCTTGTAACTAGATGTAATACTTTATACAACAGAAGCTCTTCAACCTATTAAACATTTTTCCTGCTTCTGGTTAGACTTGAGAACTAAATCTTCTTATAGTTTGTACCAGTGTGGGAAACCATTTTTTTCAAACACTCGCCAAAATGGCGAGTGGATTGAAACAAGTACTCGCCAAAATGAAATAGAGCTCGCCATGTTTGGAGAGTGACATTTTTTTTAAACTCCCAAATAAACAATACAGTAATGTTCAACAATTTATTTTGCAGATTTTGACAAGTCATTAACTTGGTCAAAAAGGATCAACACTCTCTTAAGAGCTGCACTGATCTCTTATTCCTCAATTTCGTTGTCTTCGTCTTCATCAAGTACGGAAGCACAGACTTTTAAGTTTTGATACGCGGTATAAAACATGTATGTCAAATCTGGTTCCGACACATATTTAACTTTTTGTTTTCGCTACGAATTCGTTTGAAATATTTCAAAACCAAATTATTGTATTTGCATTAATTTTAAAAGTCATCACATCTATTTTTTATGAAACAATATTTCATTTAATCGTGAAATCGACCTTGGCAAAATTATGCGGGTCGGGATTGTATACTTAATTTTTCTGTAGAGAAAGTGTCATGATCTCCAACGTTGGAGGTAAAGATAGATACGATACATGATGGAATGTTTTCTTATCGAGCAATGATTAATAAAATGTTGGATAAATGACACAGTTAACATATATTTTAACTGTTTGGGAGCTATGGTATTTTAAAGCTGTATACCAGTTATCGTGGCGAGCGTTTTCAAGTTCCTACTCGCCTTACAACTGCTACTCGCCAGACCGGCGAGTATAAAGTGGATTGTACTCGCCACCCGACATTTCAACTCGCCTTGGCGAGTTGGCGAGGGTTCGTTTCCCACACTGTTGTACACATGTGAAGAAGCAGGGTATCAGAATAAAAAATATTGACACATTATTAGATGGAAAGCATTATCAAATACCATCCACAATTTTTTTGTGTAGGAGAAATTAGGGAAAAAATTGCCCAAGCTGGTGACAGTGATGCAAGTTTGTGTTTACACAAGATGTAAAAATTGTATGCGAAATTGACATAGAAGTTTTTTTTTTAATTTATTGAACGAAAATACAATATTTTATTTAATAAAAACAAAAAAAGTTGCTAATATGAGTAGGCATGGCCTATACTATAGAGAGGACTTTAGTATTTGAAATTAAGTGATAAATGGCACATGCCGTGACATGGCCCCCTCTGATCCCAATCACTGCTAACAACTCAAACTTTCCAGTCTGGAGATACAGAGTAGGACATTTCTTCAGAAAGTCAAAATATAAATCAGGGGATCATCTGAACGAGTTTAGTAAAACACATTTTCCTTCATAAACTTGACATGGCAAGACCCAAATTACATNTTTTAAAACAAAACAAAGTTGCTATTGTTATTATTTTTTTATGACAGTAGATACTTTCGGATTTAAGCTGGCTTACACATCCGGGCAGCATGGTGCCCCAATTCTCGCAGATATATAGACGCGAGAGCGACGCGAGAAATTGAGCATTAGTGTGTACTCTTCGTGGGGGGTCTGCCGACGTGTTCTACAGTAATGAGGACTAAAGTCCTCTATTATCCCCATCGGCATCGTGGAAGATTGTAACACATTGACGTCATCGTCTTCGAACATCGTGGGGGTAGGACACAGGGGCTTGAATCGCTTTCATAGAGGTCACGCGGCCTATATACCCTATATACTAACAAGGGATGTAACGACCAACGTAGACAAGCCAGTTGTGAAAAATTATGTCTCGTCGGAAAGATAAATCAATATGCTAGCGAATGTCAACAAAGATTGTTTGAATGTGTGATTTTTTAATATTTTTTTCAAGCCTGAAACAGAACTGTTAGTGGCTTGGCTACGCGATTCAAGCCCCTGTGGGGTAGGACAACTAGGAGTAATAAATTCTATCTTCAGTAGCGAATAATTTATATTGTGTCAATTTAATTATAGTTCTACTGTACGATTGAATTCTTAAATATTGTCAATACGAACATGTAGAAAACTCAAGATTAGAACAATAAAGTCAGTCGGCATGCCTACAAAGTCTTTTGTCTTTTGACAGAATCCAGTGTAATACTGAGCAATATAGGAATTCATTCTTCAGTAAGACTATATTAGAGTGGAACCACCTGGAGGAAAATATAGTTAGTGCTACCTCCGTTGAGAGCTTCAAATCTGCTCTCCGACATCATCAATAGGTGCTCTCTAGTTCTAATAATAAAACCCTAAATGCTCGCTTACTTGCAAGGGTTTTTGAGTTGAAATGATCTTTGGGTGGCCCACTTTCAAAATTATGTGTAACACCCTGTGTTAGTGCTAAACGATCGCCATGTCGCCAAATGCTAATCCAACTTGAAAGTGGCGAGAAGATTTTCATTCCCGTTAGCCACAGTGGCGAAAACAAAATAAAGAAAAGTAATTAATTAAAGTCATACGGAAATTCGGTGCGGTTATGTAGTCTTTCCGGAATTCTGGCGATAATGATTGGTTTAGCTTTTGATTCCGGTATTTTTAGGTCTGTGACCGAAATTGATTAATAAAATAGTTTTTGACCTGGTTCCCCTGCTCGATCAATTATTTTCCTTCGACTCTCGATCAACTATTTTCCAGTTTAATTTATTGATATTGGGGAAAAGGCATGGCGAAGCCACTTTTGATAAAACGAACTTTTTATTTATTTATTTCTCATTTCTATGACATAAAATCTTAGTTCTCACATTTAATTATGTTCATATATATGCAAAGGTTTGCCATTCAAAATTTGTTGAAACCAAATGCACAGGGACGTTTCAGATTTTTATCGATCCAAATCCGATTGGTATTTAAAATTGCGATCTATTTATAGAACTGTTTACATTGCAGACACGTGTGATTGTTAATATTTTTTAATTGTAGAGGTATTCACATTAGTTTAAACTAATGTTAATACCTCTGCAATTGAAAAATTGACTTTGAAAGACAGTAGTTTTATTCCATTGGTGCAATCTGATAATAATAATTACAGCCTTTGGCTTTACTTGCATCAGTTTTTCACTATCAGTGTCAATATACGTTTGTGCTATATTTTCATTCCCTAGCTATATAGTTGGAGCGTTGAGCAAATTGGCAGGGTCAACTATCTTCTGCTGAAGACTACACAAATATGACTGATTACAATTTGTGTGACATAAGATCAAAGCACAGTAATATTTCAAAAGGAAAAGGGGTGGGGGGGGGTACATTTAAAAATTTACTGGTATGCTAGACTCCAATAATAGTCAAGGTAGACACAAATAAATATTTGACATTAAATAGATGTCCTTTAGGCAATTATGAATGAAAAAAAAACACAGATCAAATCGGATCAGACAGCTTTTTACTATTTTCTAAATTTGGGCAGGGTAACTTCAGACAGGTCGCAAAGCATTATTTCGAATTATCGCCATTAACTTCTCCCAGAAGTCCCCCCACCTCTCTGCTGTCTTTAACTTCTCCCTCTCACCTCCTTGAAAGAGAAGTCACTTCTCCCTCATTTATTTAGTCATTGTTACATTTTTTACTTTATTATCTATTGTTTATTATAATTTTGTCATTCATATTTTTTTTCCAGTCTGCTAATTTTGAATGTATTTAGGTGGAGATATATGTTTGCCTGTTTGTTAGGTTAAACCTTAATTTTGTTAGATTTTGTTGGGTTATAATGCATTAAATAGGGGTAATAACAAAATTACCTACTGTAACTCCGAATAATCTTCCAAAGGAAAGGCAAAACTCGTAAGTATACAAACAGACAAAATCAGTCAACAACCGGAAAACTCAGAAAACCATAATGACCATGACTTGGTACAGGCATTTCCAAAGAAATGGTGGGTTGAATCAGATTTTACTGTTAATTATTAAACTTATGATTCTTTTTGTCTTTGTTCAATGTGGCTAAGTGAATAATTTTGTGGCTAAGAGAAATTGCTTCATATTAGCCACGTTGGCTAATGTAAAAAAAACTGTCTACCGCTAACACAGACACCCCCATTTTCTATTAACTTCAGATGTCAAATTGAAAACCAGGTGAGCGATTACAGGCTCCTGGGAGCCTCTAGTTTAAAGAAATATAGATCGCCCCAAACATAGATCGGCATTCGACTAGATCGGTCTTTAAAATGAACCAAAACGATTATCATTTTAACTACAATGTACCGGTATTTGTATTTTGAAAATATATATTTGTAAGTTTCTTTAGTTTGATAAATTTCGTATTCTTCATTAAATATGTTCTTAAAACCTAATTTCTTGGTACATTGTCATTTGTTTAAAAAAATCGGTTCGACTTAATGGTCCGACATGGTTAGGTACGAAAGATTCATGATTTGATAAATACAATACGGATGAACTGGAAACCGAAATATGTACATTGCCAAAACACATTTGAGTCGGCATCTCTTTCAGAGAGTTAGTCGGCAAGGAAAACAAACAATACCTTATTTACTTATGACCACATTAAAAATGACATGCTATAAAAATATTAAAAGTGATCTTGTATTGGTAAACCATCATTTTCTTATCTTAGGTGAAAAAAAAGGGGGGGGGAGAGAGGATTTAATGTCTGGACATAATTTTTTTCACAAAGACATTGATGATGATAAATATGAAGATGAATGTTATGATTTCCAGGATGAGCTGTTTAATTTTGAACAAATATTGAGAATGTCACGAGATAACTGAATACCTAAAATGTATTCTAGAAGTAAACATGTTAAACAGTTAAATGAGTTTTTAATGGCAATGCAGAATACGTAGTGGCATTTTAGGTTTTTATTCGGTCAGACAGTTTTTCTAAATTGCCTAACCGAATGTTAGACAAGTTGTCTCGGATTTTCAATATGTCTGCCTTTGTACAAACACTTGTCAGAAATACTGGTGGTATTGGTTTTTTTTTGGGGGTGGATAGTCCTGAAATTTAACAGTTTGCTCTATGCTGTATCAGTTTACTGTGTCTTTGCCTTAATTTTTTTTCATCAACTTGCCCGAAAACCAAATTTAGAAACATTTTCTATTTATTCAAACAAATTCTTTCATAATTTTCACTTGTCCGAATCCAGTTTTACTTGTTCCAGGCTTTTGGCAAGTGGGCTAGCACGATGACTGTTATTGGAGTTAATTCACTTCATTGTCGTACTTGCCTATATATTTTCCATTTGTTTTGTAGATAATTATTGAGATTAAAAATCAAAAAGACAGTTTGAACAATGTTTGGAAATAAACAAGCTGGAGGTTTTTCCTTTGGTAATGCAAGTATGTATCTGTTATTATATTTTTAGAGATAGAGATGGCCTAGATTTTCAAGATTAAACTATTTTTGCGGCAGTATAATGATGCACATGAACACACAGTCAAATCAATCTTAGCACACCTCTATATTACAAATCAATGTCTTTAAAGGGGAAGCATTTTCCTCATTAATGAATAGCGCCATAACAGGCATTGTACTCAAAAATGGTATGACTTGTTTTAGCTAATTCCCTGTCTGAGTTGTCTCCCTTGTGTAATACTGTATCAAGTTAGCGTTGTGAGTTTTGTTTATTTGCCTACGGATAATTAATATCAAGGCCTTTGCATTGTTGTATTTTGATGCATCAACCATTTGTACGTTTATCTAAACTGGTGTGGTGGCAGCAGATTCAGAATTTACGCCTTCTTGAAGACTAGTAATTTCTGGAGTACAAAGGTTTTGACAAAAACAGTCTGCGTCAATCCGTAAATATAATATTTACTGTGGTACAATCAATGAAGTTCTAATATAAACATTAACTCTTACAATAATGGCGAGTACACACAGAGCACCTAAACAGTGGTGTTTGAGCAAAATTGAGACAGTCAACTCGTTTAAAAATTGGAGACAAAATTTACTTTACACTTTGCCATTAGATAAAAATTTCGCACCTTTTTTGGTCGATGGTGTTAACTGGGAAAAGAAATCAAGAAATTCGCCAAACCGTGGGTTTTTAGATGATGGGGAAGATGTCGCCGAAGCAAACCGGCGTACCCGACAACAGAAAGTCAACATGCTTGAGCTTATGTTAGGTCAGATAACGAACTATTGCCCTGTCATATCTCGTAACACAATCGTAAAAAATTCAACCTCAATTGAAAATATATGGCAGACTATTCGCCTTCATTATGGCTTTCTGTCAACCGGAGGTCATTTTATTGATTTTTCATGCATCCGTTTTGAACCAGACGAAAGACCAGAAGATCTTTATCAGCGACTCATGGCTTTTGTGGAGGACAACTTGCTCCGTCGAGATTCAGGTATTACACACAATGGCGAAGTAATTCCGGAAGATGAAGAGTTAACACCTACTCTTGAAAATTTTATTGTCCTTACTTGGTTAAGACTTGTAAATCATGAACTTCCTAAACTGGTGAAACAAAGATATGGAACGGAGCTAAGATCTCGCACCCTTGCATCGATAAAACCTGAAATTTCGTAAGCATTGGAGTCACTTCTCGATGAAATTAAAACCAGTGAGGATGCCAAAGCCATGCGTGCGACTGCATCTATGGGGTTCAAATCCAAGTCAAAGTTTGGGTATGAAGATAAAACTCGATTTAATAACACCCGTACAATGAAGTCATGTCCTTTGTGCAAGGAAGCCGGACGTCCAAATACTCATTTCCTTAGCAAGTGTACTTTCTTACCAAGTAGTGACCGAAAGTATATGGTAAAGGCTCGACAAATCGCAGGAATTTTCAACGATTCTGATGACGACACTGAAGACACAGAAACCTCCGCATCACACTCTGTATCAACTATTGTTAGTAGAGTTCAGATCCGCCAGTCTCCATATTTAGATGTTTTCTATTCACATTTCAACGCCCGATTAACAATAGATAGTGGAGCAACTGGAAATATGATCCGTGCATCAACTGCAAAACATATGGGGGGTCAACATAACTACAAGCTCTCAGTCCGCACACCAAGCTGACGGTTCGACGCCCCTCAAAGTAGTTGGAGAAGTGCATATAACGTTTTCACTGGATGGACGAGATTTACATTTTGAAGAGCTAGTTGTTGAAACACTCGATGTAGATATTTTAGCCGGTATACCTTTTATGGAAAGAAATGACGTTGCTGTTCGTCCTGCTAGGCGACAAGTAATTATTGATCAGAACATTATTTACACGTACGGTTCAAAACAAAAGTCATACCATTTTCGAGTACAATGATGTATATAGTTCTACCCTGTAGATATATATATATATATAGGTTTGATTGTATTTGCATGTTAATTTTAAGGGGCTAAAGTAGCATGTATAAATATAGGAATATTCAGAGCTTAGGCCACACCAAAAAAATTTCTTGTTCTTCGGATTTTCCAGACAAAAACAGAGGCGGCGAACGAAATTTGTTTATTTTTATTTTTTATGAAAATGAAGCGAAATTTGTTTTCCCACAAAAGGAACTAGTTTTGATTGGTTGTGTCCAGTATATGATATCTTGAAAATATTGTGTAAAATTATAATATGTATCCTCCTAGCTAAAACAGTTTGAATGGAAACCACTGTATTCTACATATATCAGTGTCGTTGACGATGAACAACATGGCAAGTGTTGTACAAGAAGCAGGAACTGCTAACATTTTTGAAGCACCCGAGCTCACCCAGTTTTTATAGGGGTCTGTGTTGTCTTCTTGTGCCCCA
Source organism: Gigantidas platifrons (assembly GCA_002080005.1). NCBI lineage: Eukaryota > Metazoa > Mollusca > Bivalvia > Mytilida > Modiolidae > Gigantidas > Gigantidas platifrons. The sequence continues at coordinate 198,182 of MJUT01043865.1, read as the reverse complement.
GTCTGTTTTTGTCCCAGAATTTCCCTTACTTTGATGAAACTTTCGTTTCTTCCTTTTCCGTAAATAATTGTACTGTACATGTTACTACACTCAAGAGTTGGCGAAAACGTTTTTTTTCTCTCTGACATTGGGTCAGACAGGAACTGGGGTTCTGTCTGACCCATGGCCTGTGTGTCTGTCCCACCATTATTTTGTAATATTGTATATAACCTGTCAAATTTAGTTTTTTATACAGAACTGAATGCAAGATTACCATGATCATGATCATTAAACAACTCAATTAAATGTTTTTCTGTAGACGTATTTTTATCTAAAATGATAAAGACATATATAGCCAACAATCCGTATCTAATGGTCCGATCACGTTTCGTATATTATACATCTATGTCAATTTCCGGTTTACCTACATTTTTAATTTCAGTTAAGAATATGAATCTGTTGTCATCTTCATAAACATCTCAAAAAATATTTAATTAAACACAAACAATCTTTGATACTTGGGGAGTGTGGAAGTCAACTTATGTCTGTGCTCAGTAATATATTTCAGTTTTAATGTTCCACGTTTTGCAGGTGCTCGTTCCTACTAAAAGGATGTTTACATTTACGTATAGGATTTTCTATTACAAATAGGAAAGTGTTGGTCTGAGAGAAAAAATAAACAAGTTCATTTTAATCAAACTGAAAACAAAATTTAATGTCATTGGCATTGGAAACTGGGAGTGAATAAATTTCAATCGCCAACTGGACGACCACAAGTAATATATTCCTGACGGACATTGGGACAGACACGGTTCATTAATTAATCGGACCAACCGTTAATTTCATTGTTATTCTGGATTTGACGATTTTCGCCAACTCTGTAACACTGATTATGAGAATTTTAAGATATTGTATCGATACACTGCCTATGAATGATCCTTTTGATTTATTACAAGATACCAACAGTCTTACATTATAGGGGATATCAAAAGAAATCGGGATGTAAACATTTTATTACAAGACTTCACATTGAAAAAACGAACCGGAAATGTTTACCGCTTACAAAATATATGGAAAATACCGGATCGGAAATGATTTTTTCCGGATTTAAAAAAAATATGAAATCGGCAAAAATCAGAGCGGCGATTCCGTCGAACAAGACATCAATTTGGTGTGGCTTTAGCTGTGATTTTCTGTGAATTAATTAATCCAAGCTATAAATTTTCTGTGTTTGTTTTAAATAAAGACATTTTCTTAGATCACCTGGACAAAGGAACCACTACTGGAAATAATAATTTTTCTTGTATAATTTCAGGTACATTTGGACAGTCAACTCCTTTTGCAGCTGGAAACACAACATTTGGAGCTGCAAAGCCTACAGGAACAGCCTTTGGTACACCTGGTAGTGGAGTGTTTGGTGCTGCCACTCCTGCTGCTACACCAGGGGGAGGCCTTTTTGGACAACAAAATACCAGTACTGGTGGTGGAGGCCTTTTTGGATCTGCACAGCCACAACAAACAGGCTTTGGACATTCATCAGGTTTTAGTATGTACTGATAGCTTGTTTATACAATGCATCATCAGTCTTTTCATTCATTATAAATGTTGTCATCTTGTAACTGTGGCAATGGAAATGTTCTAGGCCAAAAAAAAAAAAAAATGGTTTCCCGCACCCGACCGACCATTAGACATCCTTTTTAAGATCATTGTGTAGCACGTTTGTTTTGTGAAAGGTAGGGGAACATGCGGTAGTGGGGAAAGTAACGTTAAAATTGGGATCGATTTTCGGAAGTCTCCCAGATTTTCCCTCACTTCACCCTTAAGTCAAGAGAGAGAGAAGTCAAGTCGGGATTTTTTTACTACGTGTGGTGAGCCCTGAATTACAGTAGTCTCCCTTTTGCAAGGCAACCCTTGCAGCAATGAAAAAATTTCCTTAAAAGAGAGGTGGTCTCTCTTAAGGGGGGACAATATACTAGTATTTCATTATCTCAATGCATAAGAAATCTGGTCCAATAAGAGACAGGCCTTTCAATAAAGATTTGATTTATTGTGTTTAACACCACTTTCAGCTACACTACACTCCAAGTGTTACGACGCTCATACTCGCAGGTCGGACAGAGAGTTTCATCTGACTTTGAGAGGGTGTCACTCTTAAAATCGTCCGACAAAATCCTCCCAGGTCAGAGTGAGAGTGAGAGTCTCCACTCTCAGATAGTTAAACTGTGTAACGTCCCCAAATTCTACTAACCAATAAATTCGTGCATAAAGAAACATGCGTATCTTAGTAAAGCTGAAATAAATTAATGATATACAGTACGGAAAGAATAGATCTGTTAACGGCTGTCACGGGCGATATTATACAATAATACCATTGAATAAAAGGTATTAACATGCAGTACCCATGTTTTAAGTGCACTAGAAGTGAATATTAACACATGTATGTCCCTATGTACATGTATACTCGCGACAATCGATGGCAAGGCCCTTTCACTTGCTGCAGATAGTTGCCGGTTTACGATATCGGGTGTGTTTGCTCTTTCACGTGTTCACCAAATGTAGATAGCGAACGATCCCGGGTAAATAATTCTATTTTATACATTTATTTCTTTAAAGGCAAATATGAATTAAAATGAATTAGTAAAATTTAAGTTTTATTTTGTTTATGGCGAATGGGTCATAAATCCGTAAATCCCGTTTTTTTTCTCTTGAAAATAGGCAGTCTGAAATAGGTGAAATAATATTTTTTAGTGTATTCTACGTTTTTTTAAAACTTTTTTACAATTTGTAATGACCATGTGAAAGATTTGCACAATCAGCACGTGCAGGTCGAGAGATATTATTAGGCCGTTATATCTATATAAGGTAGTGCGTATTGTCAATTAATCAAATAATTATATTATTGTTGAATCTCTGTTTAGCTATTTATGGCATCCCGCTATTTATTTGTATGTGATTGTATGTATTTTGTCTCTTGTTTCGCAGTTATCTGCGACTGAGATATTTGATAAAAGTTTTTACAGTTTACCTGTCAAAACATCACCCATTTCAGCATGCCATATCGCATCGTGCATTCATGATACACAAATACACCTATCACAGGTATGAAAAAAACGTTGCTCAAGACCCCTTTTATTATAAAATCACGTTGTTTTTTTTTCTTGAAAATCGGCAGTCTGTGGAGTCCTGATATATAGGTGAAATAATATTTTATTAGTGTATTATACGGTTTTTTTTTTTACAGTTTACCTGTCAAAACATCACCCATCTCAGCATGCCATCGCATCGTGCATCCATGATACATTTTGTATGTACAAATACACCTATCATATGTGTGAAAAAAAAAATGTTCCTCAAGACTCCTTTTATTATACTAAGACTTATAAATTGTGCTTAATAATAAAGTTTAAAGTTTTATAAACATGGATACAAAATGCAACTATTTTGCGTTTTCGATTTTCAAGCCGTCTTCCAATTTATTTGTACTTTAAAAATAAATTTATATTTTTTTCTTATAAATGTGTATAAATATCTTCTATAAATTTATATTTCTTATCTAATTCTTATTATGTAACTATATGGTCAGGTTGTTATTTTCATTGAATGGCATCTCAAAATAGATGGCTACACAGTAGGGGGTCTTCCTGTATATTGGGTACATCCTGTCAATTACATAAGTCATA